>JAPTMW010000029.1:9088717-9108379 GCA_029822955.1 Ostorhinchus angustatus
AGCACCAACGTAACTATGGTAGCTGGTGATAAGAAATAAAAAAAAAAAAAAAAAAAATACAAAGAAGTGAAAGTAAAAGTAAGACACACACCAATGGGGGAAAAAAGCTCACTTCAGTTCATCATTCTTCTGCATAAAAAATTGTCCAGGAAGTTACAGAAAATATTCCAAATTTTCCAAAACTTGTGGAGTTTATGTGGAGCAAGAAAATAAATCATTCCCTCTGCCACTGTGATAGCTGACAGATGGTTTGCTTCTTCCAAAAAAAAAAAAAAAAGAGGTATACATTGTTTAGCTTCCAGTAGACTATTGAGTAAGACCCTTTTGGTAAATATGCAGAATGTATAATTTAGGAATTTTAGGACTAAATGTTTAATTTCCAGTAGACAGACGACCCTTTTCTGTCTTGGCTGCCGACATTCATGATAGCACACCATATAGAGGACTCACATCAGATTCTCCCACAATCCTCACTGTGTGTCAACGCCTCTTACTTCATTGTGTGAATATTAATATTGCACCTTTAATTGAGAAAATGAGCTGCTCTTGTCTGTTTTTTTTCTGTTCTTTTTATAGGAGTGAGCCTTTTTACCTTTTACCACATTTGAGCTATACTGTCACTCCTGCATGTTTCGCTGATTTGTATTTGTGTGTGTCCATGCACTTCTGTGCACTCTCTAAGGAAATGCTGTGTCAAAAAAGCCTCAGGACATTCTCCTTGTTTTTATGACTGTGGTTGGCAACTTAATCTAATCCTGTGAGCGCAGCCACCACCAGAGACACAGCTGCATAATGAAATCTCACACAGGGGAAACCTGACAGCTCTTCCTGCCTGGGATCCTCTTCTTCATGATCTACAGCTATTGTGTCCCTCCTCTCTCTTCCTCTTTCCACACTTTCCTTTTGTCTTTCTCATTATGTCTTTCCCATATAAGCCCCTCCTTTTTGAAGTTCCTAACTGCTGTCACACCCCCTCTTCACTGTCTGTTCCTGTGATGCTCCCCATCTTGTCGTCTGCTGTGGCTAGGCTAGGTCCCGGCACGCTGAAACCCTCCTCATCAGAGTGTGCAGAGCCATTTTTATAATAAGTGCTAGCTGCTGGGCACTGAAAGCCACGGAGCCAATCAGCCCCTATTAGCACACAGCTCAGTGAAGACGGAGTAATGAGATGCACACTGTGTGTTTGTGTGAGAGGAAGGAAAATATAGCTTGGCTCGATCATTATCAGAGGAACTAAGGGGCTAAATACTGGGTTGATATCATATTCTGGATTCCAGTTTGGTTATTTGGCTATCTTTAATCTTGTATTTCAAAAATGCAAAAGCATGTAATGGAATATGGAAGCAAATGATGGATACCTGAAGATCTCAGATTTGGAATATGGCATATTTTACTGCTATTATTTATCATTCTCTTCAGGCATAAACATGTTTATATTTTGTGTTAAATTCCTCAAACCTTTTTTTCATCTGCTATAGCTTTATTTAAGAGAGTAAGGCAGCATTTGCTACTTGGCTAGCACTGGCTTAAGTTAACAGGCTTTTATTTATTTATTCATTCATTTATTTATTTATTAAGATTTCTGACTGACAGTAAAAAAGATGTGTGAATCTTAATGGCAGTAGAGTGATATTTACCTCTGGCTATAGGCTGTAAAACACTGAATTCATAATGATATCTGCATTTTAACATGTACAAAAACATTTCCTCTTTCTTTTTTTTATAATAATTTTATTTTTTCAATTGGAAAGACACTTTACAACCAACAACTAAGAACATTCATATACCATGTCCAAAAAAACCCCAACAATGGTAATGCATGAAATTCAATATATAAACATTTCTGTACAAGTTCTCTGTTTAAACCAAAACAAAGACAACTGTTCTTAAAGTACTGTAAGTCTTCCCTCTTTTTTTTTCTTAAATTTTGTTAAACATTCCCTTGAACAAAAAGATGTCACATTTTTCCCCTTATTTTCATTATCCTTCCTATAAAAGTCCACACAAGTTTCAATTAAAATTTTAGTTGAGATTTAAACATGATATTTTTCAATAATGAAAATGTGTGCAGATTGAATTGGAATATTTATGGCTTCTTCCATATGACCATTTCAGATTAATAAGATGATGATGATGATAATTAGACAGTTAAAGTTCCATTCAATTTTATATTCATAGACCAGTGTCAGGAGCCTTACAGTCTGCAGGAAATACTACAACACCCCCTGTCCTTTAAATATCACAAATAGACATAAAGGAGGGCTCCCTCTTTCAGGACGGACTATGCAGTTGGTGTTGTGTTCACAGACAAATGTAAGTAGAAGATATATAAAGATTGTGTCGAACAAGGAAATGAATTAAACATAGGTGAAGGGATCAAGGGCAGCATCCAGAAACACTGAAGAAGGTAAAGATAGTCAGTGAATAACGTAGCAATAATAATGGGAATTGATGCTGCAATATAACAAAATAAATAACTGAAGTGAAAATCTCTTAATATAGAATATTTAAAGTGATAGTTTTTTGAGCCAGAAAACCTGATTTTGTTAAGTTTCAGAACAATCCCCCAGAGTCTATAAATATGTAAATAAAATTGCATGATGACCATTCCCATATCCATGTCATGAACGCTACTTTTTTTTAATGTTACTTGTAGACAAATGTACACACTCTCCACTTGACTGGTGAATTCAAAGAGGACAGTAACTATGAAATAGTGTGGTATAGTTAATAATTGAGAATCACAGATATAAAGCATTTAACAGCCGCCTGTGAGAAATGTGCATTAACCAGAGGGTGATATGGGAGTGGAATGACACTCCTGTCCCATCACACTCCCACATATTCTGTTTATTTATTTATTTTAGAGAAGCAATAGCCGTCAGCAGTACTGTGTTTTTCTGACACTTACCATTCAGCAAAAGATGTGAAGTTAGGCACAATTTCATATTGTTCCTTTTTTATTATTCCTATTACAATAGCATATTCATACAAAAACCAACACTAGGTTACTGTTTCTACACCTGTCAAGTTTTGGCTCTTGGAGTGTAACATGATGACATTTTCAGTGTTATCAGAGATATTCCAAAGGATACAGTAGGGAATGTATACGATGACAGTGATGACATTGTAGAGAGAGATTCACAGAAAGGACTAGAGGAGCTATATTCACAATATAGCTAGTGGTAATTAGCACACAAAGAGCACTGAGCATCCTTATAGAGAGCCAACACCCTGGTCCGGCCCCATCGGACCTTATTCCATAAAAAAAAAAAAAAAAAACTGCCTTATAGTAAATGGTGAGAGACATGCCACTTTCCCATTTTGAAGTGATAACAAAACCTACTTAGAATGAAATACTCTATGTGTTTCTGATACAGACATGCACCATTCTGTTGTGTACCTCTCAGACTCCCTTTCAGTCCTGTTTCCTATTGCACACATAGACCTTCCTCACCCTCTATGCTTGAATTTTCCTGACTGCTCTCCAGCTGCTATGCCCAGTGGGGATCTCCAGCAGAAAAATACAGACAGTTCATTTCATGTCTCATCTCTGCTCACTATAGTTATTAATGCCTAATTACGCAGAATCCGTTTCAGTTTCAGTTTCAACAATCTTCTCTGAAATGCTGCCAGTCAAAGGAAAGTGATGATAGTCTGTCTACATCATGTCAGACGCCAGGTGAATGTGTGTCTGACAGACGACGACAGCAATGAATGAACTAGAACCAACCAGCTTGATGTCCTGGGAGTGAATTTAGCACTCTTTCCCTACTAGTGAGGTCTGGATTCAATTTGTCTTGCCGTATCTGCAGACCTGATCAATACCAATTGTATTACAAGTGGAGCACCGCCAAACCAATGTGCACTATCAGCACCTGCACATAGATGGATTGGTCGAAGAATATTGGCAATAGCACTGTTTATTCATATCAGGGAGAAAGACGTGAGATAAGAACTAAATCTATCTTAAACCACTCCTTTGCACTATATATATCAATAGCAGATTGAGGATAATTGTATTGTCATTTGATCACAAAGATGAGTTGAGGATAGCATAGAGCATGGTGAATCTTTGCAGTTTTAGAGGGAATGAAGAGTCTGCAGCTTTAGAGTTGAGATGGTTTTGGCTCATGAAATTGAAAAAGATGGCAGTTTGGTTTTTGGCGAAGTGATGGAAGATAGTGCCAGCTGCTTTTAATGGATACAAGACAAATGACTGCTATTGCCATATTTATCCCATTATCTTGTGCAAGAACTACTTGAAATTGTAGATTGGGGGCTTTTATCACTTAAAGAGCAGTTTCAATGTCAATACCCACAACATACAAAATTATTTGTGAATTTCCTGCACCAAAGCTGTTATGGAGCTGTTAAAATAACTGGCCTATTTTGCTGAAGTGCTTTTATTGCCTTGTAATGGAGCATACAACACAGACACATAAGAACTTTGCAATCAGACACATTATAGTAAACAAGTTACATAATAGATGTTCATTTTACAACCAGAACACATCAACAGACATTTCATTTAATCATAAACGAAGACTCAGTTATGTTTGGTGTAGCTTTAATGCTGGTAAAAGGTACATGTGTACAACCAATGTAATGGTAAATATTCCTCACCTCACCTCACCTTCCCCTACAGTGGCACAACACAAAACAAACAAATCACGGAGTTTTGGGGTTAGACATACACTATATTGCCAACAGTATTCACTCACCTGCCTTGACTCGCATAGAATTTAAGTGACATCCCATTCCTAGTCTATGGGTTCAATATGACATCGGTCCACCCTTTGCAGCTATAACAGCTTCAACTCTTCTGGGAAGACTGTCCACAAGGTTTAGGAGTGTGCTTATGGGAATTTTTGACCATTCTTCCAGAAGCGCATTTGTGAGGTCACACACTGATGTTGGACCAGAAGGCCTGGCTCTCAGTCTCCGCTCTAATTCATCCCAAAGGTGTTCTATGGGGTTGAGGTCAGGACTCTGTGCAGGCCAGTCCAGTTCATCCACACCAGACTGTCATCCATGTCCAAATGGACCTTGCTTTGTGCACTGGTGCACAGTCATGTTGGAAGAGGAAGGGGCCAGCTCCAAACTGTTCCCACAAAGTTGGGAGCATGGGATTGTCCAAAATGTCTTGGTATGCTGAAGCATTCACAGTTCTTTTCACTGGAACTAAGGGCCAAAGCCCAGCTCCTGAAAAACAACCCCACACCATAACCCCCCCTCCACCAAACTTTACACTTGGCACAATGCAGTCCGACAAGTATCGTTCCCCTGGCAACCGCAAAACCCAGACCCGTCCATCAGATTGCCAGATGGAGAAGCGCAATTGGTCACTCCACAGAACGCGCCTCGACTGCTCTAGAGTCCAGTGGCAGTGCGCTTTACACCACTGCATCCAATGCTTTGCATTGCACTTAGTGATGTATGGCTTGGATGCAGCTGCTTGGCCATGGAAACCATGGAATCTGTTCTTGAGCTAATCTGAAAGCCACATGAAGTTTGGAGGTCTGTAGCCATTGACTCTGCAGAAAGTTGGCAACCTCTTCACACTATGCGCCTCAGCATCTGCTGACCCCACTCCATCAGTTAACATGGCCTACCACTCCGTGGATGAGTTGCTGTTTTTCCCAAACACTTCCACTTTCTTATAATACAGCTGACAGTTGACTGTGGAATATTTAGCAGAGAGGAAATTTCACGACTGGATTTGTTGCACAGGTGGCATCCTATCACAGTTCCACCCTGGAATTCACTGAGCTCTTGAGAGTGACCCATTCTTTCACAAATGTCTGTAAAAGCAGTCTGCATGCCTAGGTGCTTGATTTTATACATCTGTGGCCATGGAAGGGATTGGAGCACCTGATTCTGATTATTTGTATGGGTGAGCCAATACTTTTGGCAATATAGTGTGTTTGACTGTGAGCTGTAATGTCATTATCAAGAATAACATCCAACAACTTCTTTCTCCGTCTGGCTTTAAAAATGGAAAATCAAGTAATGCTACTATATAAATAAATGAAGGGCAAAAATACTTTTGAAATGTTTCTCAATAAACATGTTAAGAGCTTAAAGAACAAAAGACATTTTGAGAGGCCTTAAAAATATTTATTTTGCTTGGGCATAAGTAGAAGAGATGCGACGTAATATTACATTTGATTAAAACTTATCATTGTGACCTTTTGGATTCGCAAACATGATTCATAAAATGTGTTTTCTCTCATTGTGGATAACTGTTAAATAGTATTAACAGAAATGTCTAATTAGCCATTAGATAAATCAGTCCTATTACTATTACAGTTTCAGTAAACATAAAATTCGCAAAATGTTGCTGATGAATTGTGTTTTTTCATTTTTTTTTTTTTTTTTAAAAAGCTTGTCTGAAAAACAAATGTAAAAGCATTTTAGCTTTTGAAAAGGTGCCTGTCATCATCAAACCAGATTGTATTTATATAGTGCCACATCATAACAAACGTTATTTAATGACACTTTACATTTAGAGCTGGTCAAGACGAGTCTTGTCTTGACAATATTGTTACAACATGCTAAATTCTGTGACGTTTCGACCTGCGATTTGGAGTTATCTCTGAGTTTTGTCTCTTTTGGGAACTCCTCTTAGCTGACTGCCTCCTCTTAGGTTTATGTTCAGGGTCTTCATCAGAGGAAGACTCCTGTGCCTTCTGAACTTTAGCACTGTGGCATTTGGATTTTGGTGTGATTATTATTGAAGGTACTGACCTCCCTCTTAAGACTTTTTCTCGAATCACTATCTGCTCATCTTCCCCCTCCCGATTAAGACTCACTGTCTCTGCCTCTTCATCTGTATCTAATTCCAAATTCAGATCATCCCCCTTTTCACTACTTGTCTCGGTATCTGTCATTTTAATCAGAATTTTTTTCTCTTCATTGGTTTCATCTTCTCGTTCTTCTATTTGATCTTTTTTGGGGATTAATTTAGCCACAGCTTCCTCAGTTTCTGATTGTCTATCATCTTCTTTCTGACTTGTAGTTTCATCCTTTAATCTGTCTTCTGTCTTCTCTTCTTGGTTGTCCTGCATTTCTTCAGCAATAGTTTCCTTTATTTGTATATATTCAGATGGAGCAGCTTCTTCAGTTTCTTCCTTTTCCTCTGTCTGAGGCTGTTTACGGGCTCTTTTGGATTTACGTCTGGGTGTAGCAGAAGCAGACTTCCTTCCATGCCTTAGAACTCTTGTTTCTTTTACTGGTTCATCTTCTTCAGCACTTTTGTCTTCCTCTGTGTCTGGAATGTCTTCTTTGTCTACAGTCTCTGCCTCTTCTGTGGTTGGTAGGTCTTCAATACTTTGAGTAGTTGGGGTCTCTTCTACTGGGCCTTGTTCTGGGAGTGATTCTTCTGCCACAGCTCCTTTTTCCATCTCAGTTTCTGACTCTTTATTGTCTTCTTTCTGAGTGGCAGCATCAGCCTTTTCACTGTCTTCTATCATCTCTTCTTGGTTATCCTGTGTCTCTTTAGAAATGGCTTCTTCTAGTTGTATCTTTTCAATTGGAGGAGTTCCTTCCTCTACATCATCTTCCTCTGTCTCATCCTTTAATCTGTCTTCTGTCTTCTCTTCTTGGTTGTCCTGCATTTCTTCAGCAATAGTTTCCTCTATTTGTATATATTCAGATGGAGCAGTCTCTTCAGTTTCTTCCTTTTCCTCTGTCTGAGGCTGTTTATGGGCTCTTTTGGATTTACGTCTGGGTGTAGCAGAAGCAGACTTCCTTCCACCCCTTAGAACTCTTGTTTCTTTTGCTGGTTCATCTTCTTCACCACTTTTCTTTTCCTCTGTGTCTGGGATGTCTTCTTTATCTATAGTCTCTGCCTTTTCTGTGGTTGGCAGGTCTTCAACACCTTGAATAGCTGGGGTCTCTTCTACTGTGCCTTGTTCTGGTAGTGATTCTTCTGCCACAGCTTCCTTTTCCACCTCAGTTTCTGACTCTTTATTGTCTTCTTTTTGAGTGGCAGCATAAGCCTTCTCACTGTCTTCTATCATCTCTTCTTGGTTACTCTGTGTCTCTTTAGGAATAGCTTCTTCTAGTTGTATCTTTTCAATTCGAAGAGTTCCTTCCACATCATCTTCCTCTGTCTCATCCTTTAATCTGTCTTCTGTCTCCTCTTTTTGGCTGTCCTGTGTTTCTTCAGCAATAGTTTCCTCTATTTGTATATATTCAGATGGAGCAGCTTCTTCAGTTTCTTCCTTTTCCTCTGTCTGAGGCTGCATACGGGCTCTTTTGGATTTACATCTGGGTGTAGCAGAAGCAGACTTCCTTCCACGCCTTAGAACTCTTGTTTCTTTTGCTGGTTCATCTTCTTCAGTGCTTTTGTCTTCCTCTGTGTCTTGGTCATCCTGTGTAGCTTTCACTGCCTTTTGGCTACTTCTTAGAACTCTTGTTGCCACCACTGATATGTCTTTTTTATCTATAGTCTCTGCCTTTTCTGTGGATGGTCGATCTTCAACACTTTGGATAGCTGGGGACTCTTCTACTGTGCCTTGTTCTGGGAGTGATTCTTCTACCACAGCTTCCTTTTCCACCTCAGTTTCTGACTCTTTATTCTCTTCTTTCTGAGTGGCAAGATCAGCCTTCTCACTGTCTTCTATCATCTCTTCTTGGTTATCCTGTGTCTCTTTAGAAATGCCTTCTTCTAGTTGTATCTTTTCAGTTAGGGCAGTTCCTTCCTCTGCATCATGTTCCTCTGTCTGAGACTCTGTGCAAGTTCTTCTGGATATACGTCTAAACATTGTTGCAGCAGACTTCTTTCCACTCCTGAGAACTCTTGTTTCTATTACTGGTTTACCTTCTTCTTCTTTCTCATCCTCCTCTTCCTCATCCTGTGTAGCTTTCATTGTCTTTTGATCATTCTCTAGAATGGTTGTTTCGGCAGCTGGTGCTTCTTCTTCATCAGTAGCCTGTACCTTAGTTGTGGTTTGTATGTTATGAAGGCTTTCATCAGTCACAGTGTCTTTGCTTGCACCTTGTTCTGGGACTGATTCTTCTACAATATTTTCTACTGTTTCCATATCAGCTCCTGAGTCTTTGTTCTCTTCTTTTTGAGCTGTAGATTCAATGTCTTCCTTTTGTTCCATTTTATCTTCTTGGTTGTCTTGTGTTTCCCCAGCACTTATTTCTTCAACTTGCTTCTCTCCAGCTGAAGCACTGTGTTCCCTTACTTCCTTTTCCTCTGTCTGAGGTTGTGTACGGACTCTTTTGGATTTACATCTAGGTGTCGTAGAAGCAGTCTTCCTTCCACGCCTTAGAACTCTTGTTTCTTTTGCTGGTTCATCGTCTTCAGTGCTTTTGTCTTCCTCTGTGTCTTGGTCATCCTGTGTAGCTTTCACTGTCTTTTGGCCACTTCTTAGAACTCTTGTTGCCAACACTGATATGTCTTCTTCATCGGTAGTCTTTGCCTCTTCTGTGGATGGTAGATCTTCAACACTTTGAATAGCTGGGGTCTCTTTGACTGGGCCTTGTTCTGGGAGTAATTCTTCTGCCACAACTGCTTGTTTCTGAATTTCAATTTCTGTCTCTTTAATGTCTTCTTCCAGAGTTGCAGCATCAGCCTTTTCACTGCCTTCTGTCTTCTCTTCTTGGTTATCTTGTTTTTCTTTAGAAATGACTCCTTCTAGTTGTGTCTTTTTAGTTGGAGCGGTGTCTTCCTCTACTTCATCTTCCTCTGTCTCAGGTTGTTTACAGGCTCTTTTGAATTTGAGTCTGGGTGTAGCAGACACAGACTTCCTGCCATGCCTTAGAACTCTTGTTTCTTTTGCTGATTCATCTTCTGTGCTTTTGTCTTCCTCTGGGTATTGGTCACCCTGTGTAGCTTTCACTGTCTTTTGGCCACTTCTTAGAACTCTTGTTTCAATAAGTGATATGTCTTCCTCATCAGTATCCTTTGCCTCTTCTGGTAGGGCTTCCAGATGTTGAGCAGCTGGAGTATCTCCCACTTCTGCGTCTTGTTCTGAGTGTGATTCTTTTGCCACAGGTTCTTCTTTTTCCATTTCAGTTTCTGACTTTTTGTTGTCTTCTTTCTCAGTCGTAAATTCATTCTCTTCCTTTTCTTCAATCTTCTCTTCTTGATTGTCCTGTGTTTTCTTAGCAATGATTTCCTCTGTTTGTATATATTCAGATGGCACAGCTTCTTTAGTTTCTTCTTTTTCCTCTGTCTGAGGCTGTGTACGGGCTTGTTTGGATTTACATCTGGTTGTTGTAGAAATAGACTTCCTTCCACCCCTTAGAGCTCTTGTTTCTATTGCTGGTTCATCTTCTTCAGTGCTTTTGTCTTCTTGTATGTCTTGCTCATGTTGTGTATGTTTCACTGCCTTTTGACCACTTCTTAGAACTCTTGTTTCAACAACTGGTGTGTCTTCTTCATGGGTAATGTTTGCCTCATCCATGGTAGGTAGGTCTTTAAGACTTTCAGCTGAGGTGTCTTCTACTCTAACTTGTTCTGTGAGTGATTCTTTTGGCACAGTTTTTGCTTTTTCCACTTCAGATTGTGACTCCCTATTGTCTTCTTTCAGAATTGCAGTGCCACAGTCTTCATTTTCTTCCATCTTCTCTTCTCTGTCCTGTTTTTCCTCAGTATCAGTTTCTTCTACTTGTGTTTCTGCAGTTGAAACAGTGGGTCCTCTTTCTTCCTTCTCCTCTGTCTGAGGCTGTTTACGGGCTCTTTTGGATTTACGTCTGGGTGTAGCAGAAGCAGACTTCCTTCCATGCCTTAGAACTCTTGTTTCTTTTACTGGTTCATCTTCTTCAGCACTTTTGTCTTCCTCTGTGTCTGGAATGTCTTCTTTGTCTACAGTCTCTGCCTCTTCTGTGGTTGGTAGGTCTTCAATACTTTGAGGAGCTGGGGACTCTTCTACTGTGCCTTGTTCTCGGAGTGATTCTTCTGCCACACCTTCTTTTTCCACCTCAGTTTCTGACTCTTTATTGTCTTCTTTCTGAGTGGCAGCATCAGCCTTCTCACTGTCTTCTATCATCTCTTCTTGGTTATCCTGTGTCACGTTAGAAATGGCTTCTTCTAGTTGTATCTTTTTAATTGGAGCAGTTCCTTCCTCTATGTCATCTTCCTCTGTCTGAGACTCTGTGCAAGTTATTTTGGATATACGTCTAGATATTGTCACAGCACACTTCTTTCCACTCCTTAGACCTTTTGTTTCTATTACTGGTTTACCTTCTTCAGTGCCTTTTCCTTCCTCCTCTTCCTCCCCTCCTCCTTCCTGTGTAGCTTTCATTGTCTTCTGATCATTCTCTAGAATGGTTGTTTCGGCAGCTGGTCCTTCTTCTTCATCAGTAGCCTGTACCTTAGTTGTGGTTTGTATGTTGTCAAGGCTTTCATCAGCTATAGTGTCTTTGACATTGTCTTTGCTTGCACCTTGGTCTGGGACTGATTCTTCTACAATATTTTTTACTGTTTCCATATCAGTTTCTGAGTCTTTGTTCTCTTCTTTTTGAGCTGTAGATTCAATGTCTTCCTTTTGTTCCATTTTCTCTTCTTGGTTGTCTTGTGTTTCCCCAGCACTTATTTCTTCAACTTGCTTCTCTCCAGCTGAAGCACTGTGTTCCCTTACTTCCTTTTCCTCTGTCTGAGGTTGTGTACGGACTCTTTTGGATTTACATCTAGGTGTAGTAAAAGCAGTCTTCCTTCCACTCCTTAGAACTCTTTCTTTTGCTGGTTCATCTTCTTCAGTGCTTTTGTCTTCCTCTGTGTCTTGGTCATCCTGTGTAGCTTTCACTGTCTTTTGGCCACTTCTTAGAGCTCTTGTTGCCAACACTGATATGCCTTCTTCATCGGTAGTCTTTGCCTCTTCTGTGGATGGTAGATCTTCAACACTTTGAATAGCTGGGGTCTCTTCAACTGGGCCTTGTTCTGGGAGTAATTCTTCTGCCACAACTGCTTGTTTCTGAATTTCAATTTCTGTCTCTTTAGTGTCTTCTTCCTGAGTTACAGAATCAGCCTTTTCACTGCCTTCTGTCTTCTCTTCTTGCTTGTCTTGTTTTACTTTAGAAATGGCTCCTTCTACTTGTGTCTTTTTAGTTGGAGCGGTGTCTTCCTCTACTTCATCTTCCTCTGTCTCAGGCTGTTTAAGGGCTCTTTTGGATTTACATCTGGGTGTAGCAGAAGCAGACTTCCTGCCACGCCTTAGAACTCTTGTTTCTTTTGCTGGTTCTTCTTCAGTGCTTTTGTCTTCCTCTGGGTCTTGGTCACCCTGTGTAGCTTTCACTGTCTTTTGGCCACTTCTTAGAACTCTTGTTTCAATAAGTGATATGTCTTCTTCATTGGCAGTCTTTGCCTCTTCTGTGGGTGGTAGAGCTTCAAGACTCTGAATAGCTGGAGTTTCTTCGACTGGGCCTTGCTCTGGGAGTGATTCTTCAGCCATAACGGCTTGTTTTTGGATTTCTGCCATTTTTCCTCCTTGGTTGTCCTGTGTTTCCTCAGCAATGGTTTCCTCAATTTGTATATATTCAGATAGTTCAGCTTCTTCAGTTTCTAACTTTTCTTCTATCTGAGGTTGTGTATAGGCTCTTTTGGATTTATGTCTGGGTGTAGCAGAGGTGGACTCCCCCCCCCCCCTTAAAAGTCTTGTTTCTTTTGCTGGTTCATCTTCTTCAGTGCTTTTCTCTTCCTCCATGTTTTCATTATCATGCATAGCTTTTGCAGTCTTTCCATCATATAGATCCTGTGTTTTGACAACTGATTCTTCCTCCTCTTTCGTACCTTGTCTTGTTTCAGCTATCACTGCAAAAGAACCTGGCACAGATATTTCAACAGTCATCTCCTCCTGTGCCAGCTCAGCATCTGCTTCTGCCTGGACTCCATGTTGGGATTTTTTCAGGTCAACTAAAACTACAGACAATCTTGGGAGGTCAACCAGTTGAAGTGCCACTATTTCACTTTGCTGCTCCTCCACTGTGAGTGTTTTCTCATCTTCATTGGTTTTAACTAAGGTTGAGTCAGCAGCAGTTTCATTTTGGTTTTCAGGTGCTCCTCTTTTTGAATCATCTGCAGCAGTTGCTAGGTCCACTGCATTCTCCTCTTTTTCAGATGCTTTAATTGTTTTCTCCCCAACATCTTCTCCATCTTGTAGGACCTCTCCTGAGACATCTACTACCTTATCTGCTACTTTCTCAGTTATGGCTTCTGATTGCTGTTCAGCTATATTTTGCTCCAAATTCCCTTCTTCTGCAACTCCCTTTTCTTGCCATAATTCTACAATTGGCTCTAAACACACCTCTCGTCCTTCCACTGTGTCCTCCTTAGCCTTTCCCTCTGTCTTCCTATCTGTCTTTTCTGCCTCATTGTGTTGGTCCTCTGTTTTTCTGATTATATTGTGCCCTGCTATGTCAATGATTGTGATTGTGCCACTTCTCAGAGCTCTTGTTTGAACCAATGGCACTGGTTCCTTGTCTAGGTTCATTCCCTCATTATCCTCATCAAATGAAGCACTCTGTTGAGCATTCTGTACTGTACAGTCCTCCTCTTTGTCTGCAGATGTCTCTGAAAGAAGAAACTGCTTCTCCTCAAATTCTCTATCATTTTCCATGTCTTTTCCAGAGTCGCCTTCTCTAGCTTCTTCCTCCACCACCTTCTCCATCTGCCGTGGTGGTAATTCTTTTTGCTCCACCACAGAAGTTGGATTATCCTTTTTAGATGCTCCAGCTGTTGTTAAAATAAGTTCTTCATTTTCTACAGCACTACTAACTTTGGTGGCTTGTATCTCTTCTGCGTTCTTTACCTGAAGATGATGGCAGGTTGTTTTTATGTCCACTAACATGACAGCAGCCTTATGGAGTTTAGGGATCTCAGAGTTTCCAGCATTCTTCTTAGAAGGCTCTTTGCTTGTATCAGCTGACACAACACTGGGTAAGTTCTGTGCTTCATCAGCTATCAAAGCATCAGCAACAGAATCATACTTTTCTGTCACATCAGCTATCACAACGCCTGCTTCCTCTTCCTCCTTTCCCTCTTCCACCACAGCCTCAGTGTCTACCAGTTCTTGAGTCTTCCCCTCTTCCTGAACTTCCTTACAGTCTTCCATGTTCTCTTCAGTGGACAGTGTTACTTCCAATTTGTTTTTCACATCATTAATTTCAATAGCTGGTATATCTTTTTGTGGTTTGTTAATAGTATCGTCCTTTTCCATCTGGTCTTCTTGCACCTGTTGTTCAATTTTCTCTTCCCTCATAGATTCCTGTGATTCCAGATCAACTGTATGCTCGTTCTGTTGTTTCTGATGCCTTTTACTATGTCTTGTGGATTTGCGTGGAGGGGTGGCTTTGGATCTGGCTCTCAGAGCTCTTCTTTGAACAACAGGGGGCTCCTTTTCTTCATCAGACTCTTTTGCTTCATCCTGTATCAGTGATCTTTCTGCCTCTTCATTCTTTTGTTCTTGAGCAGTTTTGTTGATTTCTGTTACTATTTCATCCTCTTCTGGTACTGCCATAGGATCTCTTACATATTGGTGTTCAGTTCCACTCAGTTCATCTACGTTCTTAGCTAAAGAAAATTCTGTCTCTAACTTCTCCCCTGCCTTTTGGCTTCGTTGGGTAGATTTACATTTAGATGCAAGGCTGCCAACAACAGTTCTTCCTCTCAAAACCCTCCCTCCATCTTCCTCTGCCTTTCTGTGGGATCTCAACTGGGGAGGTTCATTGTGGACAGTTTTTGCAACAGTTTGTCCTCTTTTTTCAGCTTTCTCCTTTGCTGATGTTTCATGTGTTGACCGACCTTTGACTTGCTGTATAACTATTTCAGCCAGTTCTTCCTCACATGCCTCATTTTTAGCTCCCCACTCCATTTCTACCATCTCTGCCTCCTTGCACACGTCTAAAACCTCTCTAGAGACAACTGTAGAATCTTTCTTCTGTGCCTCCTCTATTTCTGATACCACATTTTCAATTGCTATTTGAGACTCATACAATGCATTTAGACCAGAGAGGTCTTTGTCTTCTACTTGATGCTCCTCAGTAGCAGGTGCTACTGTAGATTCAGATTCTAGGTCTTCTGATGCCTGTACAGTTGTTGTCTTGTCTAACATTGAGGCTGAATCTTCTCCATACTCAACCTCTGTTTTACCTTCAGTGGCCACACTCAGTATATCCTGTATATAAAAAAAAAAGTCAAGTAGTCATAATTCATCATAAATCATTTCTCATTTTCTTAATATTATGAGGTCTTCATCTTTAACTTTTGCCTTGAGAAAACATTGCATTGGGATTGGAGTTATATAAATAAAACTGATCTGAATAATTGTAAGGAAAGCTGATCATCATCATCATCATCACCATCATCACAGTTTAAAACTGAATATCCACCTCTTCCTCAACTGTAGTGGCTGTATAAATTGTTATTTGCTATTTCACATCCAAACTGTATAGATATATCAAAATGAGGAATGAAAAAATTTTGAAAATGCAAATAAAAAAAATCTAGCTACAGAGGAGAAGGCATGTGCATGTCTGAGAAAGGCTTAAGATTTATATATACTCACCTCACTGTGCACCTGCTCAGAAATGTTATGCTCTTCTGATATCTGTTGCTCAGAAACCTGCTCCTCTCCAGGGGATTCTGCCTCAATATCCTCGATTCTAAAAGATTTTTTAAATATCTCTTGTTAATTTTAGTATTTGTCAGGATCTGTTAGTAAAACAACACAGGGCAAAAGTGAATCAGTGAAAACTAGATGCATTAGTGCCAAAGGAGTCACCACAGTTTTGCCGCAGATGAATGCTGTAGTTGAAACCAAGAATTTCAGTCAAACCTGGTATCTTGAGTCAAGTGTTTTGAACTTTTCAGCTTTTCACAAGTCACAAAACATTCAGTTCCCTTAGATCTGATCCAATTAGAAAACATATAGAAGATATACATACAGTGTAGATGTCCTGTATATGTTACGGGTAATGTGAAAAAACGGGTTGGGTTGTTTGAATACAACCCAAAAGGACGGTTTGTTTGCAAATTACCCGTTCTTGCGGCTAATATGCATACAACCCGGTTTATTTGCATATAACCCAGAGGAAACGGGTTATTTGAAGATCTCACGATAAGATGGATCTTATACGCTGCGCGCGCTTGTTTCATTGGAACTGTGGTGTATAAAGACAGCGCGCGCTGCATTTGCGTCATGGCGATCCAGCCAGCTGTTTGTTTACATTCTGTCCAACGTGGGAGTGCATGTTCATCTTCTTGCATCTCATGGACACAAACCCAGAACTACCATACCCAGAGAAGACATTTTATCGGATTCCATCTGGCAAAAGACTGTTTTGCAATTGGCGAAGATTGTCAGATTCCATTGGTACTATTCAGGTAAGATTTACGTCAGCTACCCTTTTCCTCGTGAAAGCATTGCCCCACATTTATCTGTTCCCTGTGTGAGTGATTTGTTGTCTGTCTCTATATGTTTGCCCTGCAATGAACTGGTGACATGTTCATGCCCATAAGTAGCTGGGATAGGCTCCAGCGACCCCTAGTGAGGATAAAGCGGGTTCAGATAATGAATGAATGAATATCTTCATTGTGATTTTTGCATTCCACAAATTCATCCCAAGGGCCAGAATGGAGCCTTTGGTGGGCCCACAGGTTGTATGTTTCATGCTTGTGTCCTAAATGAAAGTGTGGTTTGTTAATATTTCATGAAGTGGGAGTTGAAATCAACCAACAAAATTATCTCCTCCTTTGGCAGCCAGTGTTCCTGTAAACATGTCTGAGCACCTTTTTCTAAGACACTGTTCACACCCACGGCTCCAGTACATAAAAGAATATTGCACTAAAAATGTTACCTGTCATGTCAATTAGGTAGCACTCTGGACCCCTGAAACCCACTTGCTGAGTTGCTCATAGTTTACTCTGTTTTCTAGAAATTTTGCTCTTACCTAATGACTTTTTCTGTCTTGTCTTCTGTGATGTTTTCAACTATTTCCCATTGTTTTGACCCATCATTTCTGTCCCAAGCAGCAACAGGTACTTCATCAGCCTCTGATTGCACAAAAATACATAACTTACACTGATTATATTACACTAATACGTGTTTCTATAATATCCAATATGCAGTCCACACCAAAGTGTAATAAACCACTTTAACTAAATGCTCACCTTTAGTGGCTCTTACTACTATCCCCTCCTCCTACAAATCAAAATTAAATCCAATTATTATGCAATTTTACTTTTACTTAATTGCTGTAGTGCAAATTTTGTGCTCAAATTCTGAAAATGTACCAAAATTTCCACTGTGCACTTCACAGAATCAGCTTCTTTAATCATTGTGGTTATTGTGTCTTTTTCTCGCTCTTCCATGATCACACCTGGCTCCTCAGTGTACACCAGTCTCTTGGACACTGCTTAAAACAGAGTGAAAAGAAAATGATTAGAAAACTGACAATGCATACAACATTTAGATTTACATCCCACAATTTTAATAAACTTGTTTTAATGCATGACTAACACAATGAAAATGAATATTTGACAATTAAAGATGACAGAGTACAAGAGAAAACTGTTCAGTAATTTTGTTGAGTAAGTGAAATATTATTTTAATACACAGTTGAGGTCTTTAGTTTCATTTTTTAGTAACTAGTAGTTTAATGTTGTTAGGATTCCTTTGTTTCACTACACTTTGTTTCACTCGATTCCTTGGTTTCAGTGGTAGGTGATGGGATTTCTTGAGGTAGTATGGTTTGAACCTTGGTCAACTCAACAAAGTGGCAGATTAACATATGCCCACAAAAGATTGTACATCACAGGAGATAAGATGTAAAAATACAGTCAGTATAGGGGGTTGACTTAGAATCAGATAACACCAGTGTATTGTTGGTGACCCAACCCATCTTGCTCACAAGGGGGGTCAGCCAATAGATTGGGGATTAGATTTCAAAAAGTATAAAAGTGATGTGTTTTAGGTGATCACGGTCATTCCACTCTTGTCTGTGGGGTTGGGTGGTCCTCAGCTGAGTTATGCTTTGTTTGTGATCAGATCAAGTCAATTCAATAAATTTGTAAAAAATGAGACCAAAAAGAATCCGGAATTCTTGGAGCTTCCAACAAAAGAACACGATAACAGTAAGTTTTTACTATGATTCAAAGGATTATACATAAAAAATCTTATCTGGCAAACTTCTTTGAACTTTAGGCTCAGCTGAAGTAAGATTTTGTTAACAGGTCATAATTTCCCAGGCTAAAATATGAAGCGAACGTGTAATTACCAAAAGCTGCGGTTCTCTGAATATTAACAGGTTGCTACAAAATATTTTTTGGTCTCCAATCACTAATTTCACCTGAACATGACAACTGCGTAAATGCATACAGAGATCATCAACTGCACATAGGCCAGAATTCCAGCAAGTCTGTAAAACCTGTGGCCAAACACAGCGTATGTGTGCCAATATGATATTAGTAATTAATTATTAAAAAAGCTGTAGTTAAACAACTGAAAAGTTACCACTAAGATACGTGGATTTGTACAAGAATGCAGTTTGCAGATAATTTTAAATAGAATCTTTTTTAAATAGGCTTATTTAGAAATTAAAGGGAGGATTATTATTTCAATATCTACTTATGAAAAATGCTGAGTGAAAGTGAAAGAACAAAAAAGTAACAATAAATGTTGATGTAATGAAATGATTATTAAAAAAAGAAATGGAAAAAATATACACAATCTAACCTTTGTGGCCATTTGATATTGTTTTCAGAATTTTCATGGTGTTCTTGAAAACACCATGAATACCCCGTTTGTTTGTTGTGCAGCACAAAAAAAGACTCATTGTAAAAATTTTGAGGTGCCCTTAAATGCACCATATTATCCATTCTCCTGGGTGTGCAAATAGAGATAAACAGTGTACAAGAGGTAGTTCACTGAGGAGAGATGGTAAAAATCTGTAATTCCGTAAATGTAATTGTAAAATGCAGCAGACTGGCAAGAAATATCCATCAGCTTTGATTGGCTTTTAGAATTTACAGACACATATTTGGCCAGTAAATTGTTCTAAATTACTTTCATACCATTTGTTTTTTAGAATTATTTCAAAAAAGAAGGAAATAAATGCTACATGCTCTAAATTCCCTCTTCACATTTTCTAAATTACTAGATTTTCTTCTGAAGAGATGTCGCCCACAGGCCGAAGTCATTTGTTGGATAAAACAGCCTAAGGACAGTTTGTCATGTGTCCTACCGCTTAGGTCCATGACCTGGATCTTGTTGGCGATGTTGGTTCTTTGGTTGGGGCCACCGATGCTCTGAACCTCCCATAGCAAATCTGCATCTCCTGGATACTGAGACAGGTACTTCTGACACACTAGAACACAAAGGAATGGTAGAACAGTAAAGAACACAAATAGTAGATCCATACATAACTGTACATGACTGTACTTCAGCATCACATTGGATTTAGTACCTTTGTACATGGCTGTTGTCAGAGGGTACCTCAGCCCCAAACAGCTGTCACTGAAACTGAGCACATAGTCCTTGAGCATCTCGAGGCCATAGCCATTACCACGATGACATTTTCGGACAAATATTGAGTCCATCACAGGAAGCTGATAGCTTCTGGTTGAAAAAGAGCTGCATAAGCTTCCTGTAATGGAAATGAAAAGAAGCACAATGAATAAAACATCAACAATACAATTTCCATCAGACC
>JAPTMW010000029.1:9171866-9183297 GCA_029822955.1 Ostorhinchus angustatus
AAGATGAAAAATAAATGTCAAACTTGCAAAAACACTTATCTACTGTGGGGGTTGAATAATTTTGAACACAACTGTAGATAGCAAATCCAAGGTATCCATACTGGTATTGACATTTTTTTTATCAACATGCAGCCCCAGCCACTTGTCATGTAAGTTCCTCTGAATGCCTATCTGAGAAAATGTTATTTTCCAGGTGTGCGACAGTTGGAAATCATGTGCTGCTTCGGCTGCATGTCTGTACTGGCCAATTACTTTGTGTTCATGACCTTCTTCCCTGCCTGTGTTTCTCTGGTGCTGGAGGTGAGGATGCGACTGCACTGTGTGACAAAGTACACCAGTGTGTTAAGTTCAGTGTGATTATTGCATTGTGTTTGTGTCTAGCTGTCCCGTGAGAGTCAGGAGGGTCATCCCATCTGGCAGCTGAGCCATTTCTCTAGAGTGATGGAGGAAGAGGAGGACAACAAACCCAATCCTGTGACCCAAAGAGTCAAAATTATCATGGTAACACCACATCTATTATGCTAATTTCCCCTTTTCTTGTATTCTATTAGTGTGTGTTTTTTTGAGTGTTTCTCTTCTCCGGTCTAGTCTCTTGGGTTGGTCATGGTTCATGCACACAGCCGGTGGATTGCTGAGCCATTGTCAGTCAACAACACACTGGGCATTCCACAGGTGGGCATGGAGCTCAACAATCTGTCTCCCAGGAGAATCGAACCAGAGAAGCCGCTCTGGCATTTCTACCTGACCAGGCAAGTAAAGTGGTGTGACATATAATTATTAAAACATAGTTAATGTTTTTTCAGGTACTGTGGATATTTTATTCAGGAATACATTTTAACAACCCACTCCTGTCCGTCCTCCCATGCAGGATGATCACCATGGACATAGAACAGGTCATCTGCCTGGCTCTGGCCCTGCTTCTGGCAGTCAAGTACATCTTCTTTGAGCAAGCTGAGATGGAGTCCACCCTGTCATTGAAGAATCCTATTATGTCTGCCCCGACCCTGACTCCACGACGGTCAGCTGGGACCTGCTGCAGGAAAGAGCTGCCGACTTGCAGACCCCTGTGTCCTGTCCAGAATACAACCACCACAGCATTAGCCAAGAAGGAAGTCCAAGGTAAGACACATTGGAGTCATGTTTTTGCAGCAGATAATTATTTAAAATGTACCTGTTGTGAATTTTCATTGCTAATTATTTCAAAAAATCAATACTAGCGGTTCTGTCCGGCAACTTACGTTATAGCCCGTTGTCAAGTCACTGCTTCATCAGTCAGGCATGGTCAGCAACATGTTGCCTCCTCTGCGGGCTGTGATGCAGAATTGTTGTATTGTCCCATTACCTGGGCTGTGATGGAGTGGTCAATGACTCCGTGCAGCAGACACCGGTCTAAGATGATAAATTATCAGCAGGTGCTCAGTCACGTCTCTGGGACATTGGCGGAGTGCAAACCTTACGGCTGCACAAACAAGTGCAAACACATGCTTTCCACTTCATCTCACTCACTGACTGCTGCTTGTTAACTAGCAATTGATCACCTAGAAATTAAGAGGGTACAGAGCTCTGCCTATAATTCATGTAATAAAAAGCACCAGTGTGGTACATTTATGGCATTTTTTTTTCCACTGAATTTGTGCCACTCTTGCTTATATGTAATACATAACACACACTTAATGTCGTAAGCATGACCAGTACAGGTACACTTACAGTTGTGTTTAATGAATCATCAGTTGTGTATTTTCGTAGATGAGGTGATCCGGCCTTTGCCAACCCCAGTGACTGACCCTCAGCCAGAGACCGCCTTTGTCATGGGGGATGAAGAGAAAGAGTTCAAGTCAGAGACAAGGGAAGCCAAGCTTCCTCCAGAGCCCAGAAGCTTGGATGAATGTGTGTCCATTCTCAGCAACCCTCAGGTACAACACTCACACACACATAAACCCCACAACTAACAATGTCTTTAGTAGTTGGCCTACTTCTCAGCAACCTGAGATTTGTTACTTTCACTCTCAGTGTCAAATCCCACCAATAAGACTGCAGTGTTTCAAGGTTGCTGTGTGGGTTAACTATGTTCTAATGAGCTTAGTTACTTCACTGTCTCTTTGAGGCTGAACCAATTACAGTGTGACGCCAACAGAACAGACACTTGAACTGATTTGCCTGATTCTGAATGGGTGGTGCAATGATTACCGCTGTGCCTCATAGCAAGATTCCAACACCGTCACAGGCCTCTCTGTGTAGAGTTTGCATATTCTCCTTCTCTGCTCTCTGCATGAATTCTCTCTGCGTACTCCAGCTTCCTCCAACTGACCAAAGACATGCACCTGAATATACATAGGTGTTAATGTGGGAGTTAATGGGTGTGGATCTGTATGTCAGTGATGAACTGGTGACACATTCAAGGGTAACCTGGCCTTCACCCACTGGTTACCGAGATAGACTCTGGCACCCCTGCCACCCTCAAATGAATGGCCCATAGCCACTCTGCTCACATTTAGTCTGCTGAACCACAGCCAGAGGAGTGGACATTCTGAGGCAGACCTCTATGTGCATGCTTTGGAGAGTGGACAAAAATTAGAAATATTGCAGAAACGTTTTTATGCATGGGAGTAGTGCTGCCCCTAACAACTAAATTTCTAACGAATAATCTTTCAACTAATTTTTCAATTAGTCAACTAATCTAAATGACTAATAAAAAAAAAAAAAAAAGGGGCGGGGGGCATAAGAGCAGGGGAATGAAACTTAAGGGCGCTTTCACACCATTAGTTCAATCATTTGGTCTGCACCAGGCAATAAAATTGTTATTATGTAGCATATAGACTCCAGTGTGGTCCGCTTTCACACCTGCAAATGAACCAAAATTGGTTCGATGGACATTTCATCAATGTTCATTAAGGGTGTCCCGATCCCATATTGATATTGGATATCTGTCCGATATCAGCCAAAAAACGAGTATTGGATTTTATCGGACAGCATCTAAAATATCCGATATAAGCGTTCCAATAAGCAGTCCATTTTACTCTCCAGCACTTCTATCCATAGGTGACTCTGGGTCGCGCTCCAACACAGTAGGTGGCAGAAATGCTAATGTGATTTGTTTGTGTGTGTGCGTGTGTAAAATAGTTTTTAAAATCAACATCTGATTCAGTAGTATGAACATTTATTGTGTAAACTGAAACATCTGTGAAAGCTTCAACAACAAAATAGACACAACAGAACAAATGAAAAGCAGAATGAACTGATTAGAAACACAAACATACAGACCTGGAATATGAGACGTGTGTGTGTGATTGTGTGTGTATGTACATGTGTTTGTTTGTTTGTTTGTTTGTTTGAGGTTGACTCCTCTGTGTTCTCTTGTCGTCGTCCTCATTTGCTTTGATGTCCGTCAGTGTTTTGGTTCCGTTCACTGTGGATCCTTCAGTTTTTTGGTTCTGTTCACTATGGATCCTTCAGTGTTTTGGTTCTGTTCACTGTGGATCCCTCTGGAACCAGGAGAAAACACACAGATGGAGGTTGTTCTTCCAGGAGCTGTGGAACTCCATGGGTACTCCAGATACACAGACAGAACCTCCTCGTGTCCATCAGCTGCTGCTGCCGTGGTGGTGGAGTTCCAGACCACTGGTACTGTCTTCACAGAGGTTCTGTCTGTGTATGACCTCTGGACTGTGGTGTGCTCCAATAATCTCAACACAGCATGCCACACACAGTACAATTAAAACTGTTAAATGCCTGATTTTTTGTCTTCATGTGTGGGGTCTGGAACACATACAAAAATCTCTTAAGATACAGAGAATCCTTATGTGTGTACCCCACTTAACAGCTGGGGCCCCGTTTCTTGAGCGATGCTGAGGTGATGCTGCTGGTAAACTCTAAACACATTCCTGTCTACAAACTGGAAGCCATGATGGAGAGACCAGAGAGAGGAGTTGCCATCCGAAGACAGATGATATCTGCCAAGCTTCCCTCTCCAACTGCACTGTCCTTTCTACCCTACACTGACTATGACTACTCCAAGGTAAACACAGTCACAGAGCACGATGATCCACCAGCTCACACTGCTCTACACTCTGGAATACAGCAGTTCATACTTGTATGTTTCAGGTCATGGGAACCTGCTGTGAGAATGTGATTGGCTACATGCCTGTACCTGTGGGTGTGGCTGGACCATTACATTTGGATGGGAAGCAGTTTCAGGTTCCCATGGCAACCACAGAAGGATGCTTAGTTGCAAGCACCAACAGAGGTTGTCGAGCAATTGCTGTGAGTGCAATTTTAGTCCTAACAATATACCTAAAGGGTGGGAAAGACACTGAAAACCACTGGTATAAACATAACCGCCCTGTTGAAGATGATTTAAAAAAAAAAAAGATACACTTATTGGATTAACGTTAACTCCTTGATGACTTTGTCAGTGCAACAATTTCTTCATAATGTCATCCTGTATAGTCTGAATTGTTAACTAAGCAATGTTATACAAACTTGTAGAAAAGCCTGATGTTTTACTATATTCTGCTAAATCTATTATGTTTTCTGTAATCTGTGACTCACACAAGTGTACTCTGTACTCCATGTACTGTACTTGTAAAGTATAGAAAACTCTTGTAGAGCATGCCTGTTCAGCAAACAGTCCTTTGTGTAAGCAGTCATCTGGCTAAATTAGCTGCGTACAGTTAAGTTTTATTGACAGCACTATTACACTATTTAATATCCTTTCAGTGAATTAATTTATTGATCTGCTATATTTCCCATCCCACATTTTGCCCATTTATGTTTTTGTCTGCCAGACAGCTGCATGTGACTTTGGATAAAGCCATCTTATACTAGATAACATGAACTCTGGTATTATCATGGTATTATATTCTTAGTTACCGTGTGATTTGCACTGTGAGTGTTTATTCAGTATCAAGTATAGTGCAAGAATAAAATATCAAAAATATCCAGTAGATGTGGGTTTTTAAGGGAGTGTTGAAATGGTGTTTCCATTATTTTGTCTAGTTGCTTTGTGTTTGATTCTTGAGAAAGAGTGAACATGTTAATTATAATGATATCCTGTTGTAATATGAACTGCATATGACTGCATGTTGCAGATGGGGGGTGGAGCCAGCAGCCGTATCCTGGCTGACAGCATGACTCGAGGACCCGTGGTGAGGCTGCCTTCAGCGTGCCAGGCTGGAGAAGTCAAAGCTTGGCTCGAGAGCACCCATGGTTTCCAGGCCATCAAAGAGGCATTCGACAACACCAGCAGGTAGAGCACAAAGCCTCACGTAGAGACAAACAGAAACCTGCACAATATGTCTCTGTGAAGGAGTTAGTAGTTTGGTTGCTGTTTTTTAGGTTTGCTCGTCTTCAAAGACTGCTGGTTGGCCTAGCAGGGAGGAATCTGTTCATACGCTTCCATTCCAAGACAGGAGACGCCATGGGAATGAACATGCTCTCCAAGGTGACTCTGCTTTGTGCTGTGTGTGTCTGTGTTTTACTGTGGAGACTGTTTAGGGTTTCATTTTTAAAGCCTTAGTCATTTATTTGTTTGAGTCATCATTTATTAAACACCCAAATCAAAATGTACTATGAGTGAAACATTTATATTCACCATTATTGTCGAGAAGATAAGATAGATCTTTATTGTCATTGCACAAGTCATACTTGTGACTGAAGTAGAAACTAAGCTGTAGCCTAAGGTGAACAGGGCCTTGCACACATCCAGCATAGATAGATAGATAGATAGATAGATAGATAGATAGATAGATAGATAGATAGATAGATAGATAGATAGATAGATAGATACTGTAATGTTCAGTATGATGAAGGTGCAAAATGACATTTAAGTGCAGAAATGTGATGACAGTGAACAGGAGGACACTCCCTGTCCCAGGCATGCAGTAAAGTGAAAGCAGTGCTGAATATGTTTGTCTGCAGGGTACAGAACAGGCTCTTACCAGACTGCAGCAGCACTTTCCTGAGGTGCAGGTGGTGGCTGTCAGCGGGAACTACTGCACTGACAAGAAACCAGCTGCTATCAACTGGATTGAAGGCAGGGGAAAGTCTACTGTGTGCGAGGCCACAATTCCTGCCAAAGTGGTCAAGGAGGTGGGAGGAACCACAGATCAGTGTATGGCGCTATGTTGGTACAACATTGGGAAGCTTTCTGTTGACATCTACCAGTTACTCTGCCTTAACATAGGTGACAGCAACCACATTTTGTAGGTACAAGGAGCTTTCACGGAATAGTTCTTGTCCATCTGTGTTGCAGGTTTTGAAGACAACTACACAAGCCCTGGTTGAAGTCAATATCAATAAAAATCTGGTGGGCTCAGCAATGGCAGGCAGCATCGGAGGCTTTAACGCACATGCAGCTAACCTGGTGGCAGCTATTTATATTGCATGTGGACAGGTACTGAAAATATTGTAGTATTTGACAAAGCATACAAAATGTGCTAAATGCACTGCCAATTTTAAAGCGGTTTATGACTATCGTCACCAATTTTTCATCAGCTGTAAAAACCGAGTCAGAGCCTAAGTATCGGAGCTACATGCAGCTGCAGTAGCAAGGGGCAATGAAGCCATTTCCATGTTTGTTGCCGCTGCAGCCATAATGTGGCTGCGTGGAACTTTGCTTCCCACAATGCACATCGCGACAAATGTTTGAAAATGCCCAACTGACAGATTAGATTCAGGTGAGTAATCACAGAAAGACTTACAGATTTATGATACTTAGGTTATGACTTTTACAGATTTGATGAAAAATTGGTGACAAAAGTTAAATGCAGTTTTAATGATACAGAAAAAGTTTCAAAATAATCAAAAGTTCAGAACTTTTCTGAGCTCTGAAGTGCAAGGGGTGTGGAGAAGCAGACAGGAGGACCACTACAACTGCTGACTAAGGCGGAAAACCAAATTTAACAGCCTACATTTAAATATCACTTTCA
Source organism: Ostorhinchus angustatus (assembly GCA_029822955.1). Classification (NCBI taxonomy): domain Eukaryota; kingdom Metazoa; phylum Chordata; class Actinopteri; order Kurtiformes; family Apogonidae; genus Ostorhinchus; species Ostorhinchus angustatus. The sequence continues at coordinate 9,178,793 of JAPTMW010000029.1, forward strand.
GAGAGTACTTCATGCACTTTCACACAGTGTACTCGAGTCCTTGCCCAAGTCCGCTCCGTACCCAAGTCCGCTTTATTTTGTCCATGTGAACACAACCGTTCCGTGCTAGAGTACTGTGCCCGAGTCCACTTGAGAAGGTGGTCCTGGATCCGGGCCACCCGTACATATATATACGTATGGTACGATGCCATGTGAACGCATCTGTGCTGGGGTCCGGAAGTGACCTCATCACCATTCTGCCAATGGAAGTGGGTAAATCAGCACGAAAACATAGACGATCCTGTTGTCTACTGAAAAAGACTCGGATCCATGCAGCACAGGCTCAACTTATCTACCGAAACACTTGGTGATATACGAGGGACAACGAGGGTGGCTCTACTTCTCTCTTCCTCAAACAGGCTAACAGATAGGTAAGGGTTTGTCTTCTGATTTCCGTGTTTGTTGGATAGCGACAGAATTCCCTCCACACCGCCACCTACTGTTTGGCCCTGGAACACCCATTCGTACTCAGGCCAGGCCGCAGTACACTCATGTGAACACGACATCTGCGGGGAAAGGTGTGAACGTACTCGAGTACAGTGTGGCTGTGTGAAAGCCCCCTTAGGTAATTTGGATCAGAACTCAATAGCAGCCTGTATGTGAGACTTCAATTAAAACATCAATAGCACAAACAAGTTATGCTATTTGTGATGCCTTGTTCTGAGGTAATATGATAAAAAAATATTTTTACCAAAGGACTCTAGTACTATCAGCAGATTCCTGTCTGTTTGTCCAAACTGGATGCACGTTAACACATAAGAAAGGTGCAACGTCTATTCAATACACATTTTAACTGTCTAACTTTGCATGCCAGAAAGACGTGCATAGAGACATGCATACATTGTATGTATATAGTATACAATCTGCTGGAATGTTAGTAGCAACTGCTTATAAGGTTTATTGTGTATAAAAGTTAGTTTATTTCACATAGACCTTAATAAAATCACTTTAATTCAGTTGTTTGATTTTGGTGTGAATGTGTGTGGCCCAGGATCCAGCTCAGTCCGTGGGTAGCAGTAATTGCATCACTCTCATGGAGGCATCAGGACCGACAGGGGATGACCTATATATCAGTTGCACCATGCCCTCTATAGAGCTGGGCACAGTGGGAGGAGGCACCAACCTACCCCCCCAACAGGCTTGTTTACAGGTACACACAGAAACACTCACATGGTCACACATTATATAGGCTATGTTACAGGCCTTTAAAATGAAAAAGCCTTGTTTTTCCGGGTGGTCTTTATTTGTAATCATTAGCCCTATTTGCATGAGATCAATATGACTTGTGGAGCTCTTGGGATTTAGAAGTTAAGCCCCCATGTGTGTTTTATGCAGCATGTTGGCATAGGATGTGTCAAGTGTCATCTTTCCACAGCTCTGATGTTATGAGCAGGCTCTCCGCTTCCAGATAACTCTTGAAACATGATGGTTCCTTATTATTTTGATCATGCATGTCATCCATATTGTCATCTTTTGAGACCTTTCTGAAGGATTTAAGAAGTTAAATTTTCCAGTCACTGAATAGCCATGCTATCTCATAACACAAGTCTCCTGAATTTCTACCCAGAACGCTTTTTAAAAAAATTATTTATCATCATCAGCCAACCATTGCAGTGTTAATACAGACCTACCACTTCCTGTAATCATTTAAAACGAAAAACTCTAATGTTTCAGGTTGATTGTAACCATTAATTTCTGAATAGGGTTTTTTTAGTGACTTTAAAAAAATATTGGAACTTTTTCACATATACATACAGTACAAAAAACAAACATGTCACACCTGGCATTGTTACCATGACAGTCAACAAAATCACAAGAATATTTTGCAGAGCTAAAAATATTTACAATTACATCAAGGTCAACAACCTCAGCCCACAAAGCTGTCAGGTTAGAACCCTAACCCTATAATGAAATAAATTATTATTATTGTTATTAAGAAGAAGAAAGAAAAATACAAAACTAACTCTTGGGAGGAGAAGTACAATTAGAACACTCAGTTTCAAATAAACAGTGATCACATCTGACAAAGGATAAAACACAGCAGCATGACTGAGGCATACATTTCGGCATCTTCCAATGATTTTTGATAGTAACTTTGTCATTTCTTTTCACCAAAGCAAATCTCAATCCTAGCAACAGAGACCATTACATTAAGCCATCTCTTGAAGCATGGAAGTGATGGAGACTTCCAGTTTTCTAATATATGTTTTTTAGCTGCAACCATTCCCATTTGAGAGCCTGTTTACAGTGTGAAGGAAGGCCTGTTGTGCTGCCCAAGTGCCAAACAGTGCCACATTATACTCTGGTTCAATATTAGTTTATTTTTTTGAAAACCAACTGAGTATGTCACACCAGAATTTTTTTAGAACCATGCAATGCAAGAATAAAAGTGAAAGCTTCACCGATTACACATGGGAGACACTGATTCAAATATTTTGTTAAGTTTAATTTTGGAATAGTGCATTCTTTGAATAAGTTTAAATTGAATTACTCTGGAATTAATGGAACAGCTCCGTATACGACAGGTCCTCCTCCCATTGGTATCTGATAATGTAACACCCAGCTCCTCAGTCCAGGCCTTCTTGAAATGACTAGTGGAGATCTGTGCCTCAAAAGTAGTAAAAAATCTGTAATTAGATTTTTGGAATTTGGTGATACGAGGAGTGAATTGTAAAAATTGTGGTTCGTGGTTTTGTAGGGAATCCAGGAAAAGATTCTTTGATAAACTGTGATCAGTAAATATTGGAAAAAATGAGATTGAGGAAGCTGGTATTTAGTCTGGAGCTAAGGAAAGGAGGCAAAGTTATTATTTACATACTGTAGAGATCTCCAACACAGCACAATCCGCTCTTCTTCCAATCTAGAAGCACACCATTTGTAATTATATTCCCGAAATTGAGTTTCAGGGATTGTAATGGTTTTACCCCGAACACCTCCGCTGGATCTGTCACCGCTGGATAAACTTCGTGGGAACACGATAACTATGATAGATTTGGTTGGATTTCTTTTCCCTTGATAGCCAACATAGGGGACCCCTAGTGGAAGAACCCTATCGACTACAGTCATTTAAAGGTTGGGTACGAGATGTTGGAAAAACGGTTTGAGCAAGCTGCATTTTGAAAATACACAATTCAAAAGTCCAAACCCCTTTCTTCAGACATCCCCCCGAAGCCACGCCTCCAGTGCAATGCTTGTTGCCAAGGGTTCACGAGTATTGCACAGCAACAATTTGCCTGGCTTGGGCTCCGGCTCGGGCTCCGACCCCAGCTACAGCTCGGCTTGGGCTACAACCTGGCTCTGGCTCGGGCCCCAGCTCTGACTCCAATCCATGCATACCTCATTCAGTATCCTCCAACCTCCCCGCTCTTACATGATAGCCCCAGTTCATACCTATCTGGCTAATGTTACATTTCCTAGTGATTTATGTTAGTGACAAAACAGTTTTCTGCTGAACTTTACATCCTAATATAGCTAATATAACGAGCCAGGCTCTAGCTTCGTCTCCTGTACTAGTGCTCCAAGCCTCTGAGAACGCACAATTCATGCAGGAAGGGTACGCACTGTGAGAGGATGGGGGATGGACAAATGGCAGTTGAGTTTGATAGACATATCACCATTCAATCATTTCGAGTGGGCGCTCAAAATTATTAGATGGTGTTTTTTCAGTCCTGTCCATTCTACAGGTGACTATTGCACCCCACCTTTAAGTCATCCAAATGGGGGTGCTTTAGTTGAAAATTTGTTTGTTTTTTTTTTACATAAATCAAGCAATAGGCCAACTGAGATAAATTTTGGTTCATGCTGGTCGTCTTACAAATGTCCATTTTCTCATTACCATCCAGAAATCATATGTTTTCATTCACTCTATGGAGTTGTGTGGAAAATTGGTTCTCTGACCATTATTCTGCGACTATCAGGTCGATGTAGCTCAAATTTTGTTCATATCAATTGTCTAACAATAATCTTTCATACCACTACCTTGAGTTTACATGATGGTGTGTTTGACATTAAGGAAATAGGGGGCCAATCAAGCGCAAACTTGGTTCATATTGACCGTCCAACAAATCTATCTTTTCTGACATTATTCAGCAAATAACTTTCTGACTTTCAGGCCAGATACCCTTTGCACGAACGTGCTAACTATCCCCCTTTAGCACCAACATTGGTGACCCCTAGGGAAGGAACGCCACTGATTTGGAGTGTTCCATGAATATTACTTATATTATCACCACTTCCAAATGAGAGTGCTTCTGTTGACAATTTTTTTGATATTATCAATAGATATAGTAGGTCAATCAAGCTCAAATTTGGTTCATATCAATCATCCAAAAATATCTACTTCTTATTACTCGAAGTTTGATGTCATATATTGCCAATAGGTGGAGCTTTTTTAGGCAAGGCAAAGTTTATTTGTATAGCACAATTCATACACAGGGCAATTCAAAGTGCTTTACAAAAATGGCAAA
>JAPTMW010000029.1:9276339-9290694 GCA_029822955.1 Ostorhinchus angustatus
TCGTAAGCGTGTCTCTTGAAAGGAGCCATTTTGGGGTCTTTACACACACACAAATGGAAATGAAAATGCACGCTTCGTGCAGTCATATCTCCCAGCATGCACCGCGCGCTACTTCTTCTACGGGAGAAAATGGAGTCGGTGGCTGCTTCCCGTAGTTGCGAGACCTGTTGCGGCTCAATATTGATCCATATATAAGGCGCACTGTCGGCTTTTGAGAAAATTTAAGGCTTTTAGGTGTGCCTTATAGTGTGGAAAATACGGTAAGCTTTTTTTTAATTTTATCTGTTAGGTGAGTGAGTGGTTGGTACTGAACAGCCCTAGTATTGTTATGTCTCTAACTCTCTGAACATTTATTTACCTTCCATTGATACAGGATTTTAAAAGCAGCACTGTACAAATAGGACTGAAAAAAGTGATAAAATTTAGACTGTTGGTTCAGCTGATACTGGTTTATTGTGAGGCCAAATTGACCTGTTGGTAGGCCTTGGAGCACAAATCAGCTATTTGGCCCCTATTAACCTCCTGTTGTGCCCAGTCTGTGCAGCATGTACAGGTTTCTGTGGTGAGATACCACATGTTTGTGATACTGTAACTTTACAAACACTAATTAACCTAGGATTTTATAACATTCATGCAGACGATGAAAGTAATTAGAATGGTTTGGAAACTAGATTGTAACAGCAGGACCTTCAAGACACTATAATGTGTTTCTGTAATATATAAATTATTCACAATCTGAGATTCATTAAACTGTGATTCTTTAGATTACACATATGAAGGATCAAATACTGTACATGTCAGTGATATAACCTCTACTTTTGAATCTACATTAGTCTGACAGCTTTACTTACTTTTAAGATCATGTGTTATGTTGATATTTGTGATAAAATGTTCCTTAATACATTGAGAAAAGTCTTCCTCTTAAAGCTGCCGGAGCTTAAATCAGTGGAAAACATCAGAATAAAAAGGTACACACCCTTCCTCAGCAGCTCCCTCCTATCAGGGAAGTCAAGTCAGTCAATTTATATAGCACATTTAAAAACAACAGAAGTTGACCCAAAGTACTTTACAGACAAAAGTAGTAATAACATTGGGAAATCAGGGTAGAACATGGGCTACAGCATAAGAAAGACAAAGAATATAACACAAGTTAAAATAAATAATAAGACTCAGGGATAGAAATTATCAATAAGCACATAAGTTAAAATAAGAAAATGAATAGAGATCAAACAAGAAAAAAAATCATAAATAGAGATTAAAACAACAAATATGATTAAGATAAAAATAGAATAAAACAAGGAAAGCAAGATGACTGTGTCAGTCTGAACTAAAAGCAAGGGTAAAAAGATACGTTTTCAAGATAGATTTAAAACTGGCCATGGTTGGGCAAGATTTGATGTGAGGTGGGACACTATTCCAAAGCTGTGGCGCAAAAACAGAAAAGGTCCGATCACCTTTGTTTTTGAGGGGATTGTGAGGAGTTGCTGAGAGGATGACCTGAGTGACCTTGGGGGACAATAGGGAGTTAAAAGTTGTGTTATATATGATGGAGCAAGACCATAGAGAGCTTTAAAAACAAAAAGTACGATTTTAAAATCAATTCAATATTTAACTGGTAGCCAGTGGAGATGATACAAGACAGGTGAGATATATTCTTTCTTTTTGGTGTAAGTTAAGAGCCTGGCTGCTGCATTTTGGACCATTTGTAGTCTATTACTGCTAGACTGAGTTAAAATTGTGTGCAATGAGTTGCAATTGTCCAAACGAGAGGAAATAAAAGCATGAACAAGAGTTTCAAGATCAATAGCAGATAAAAGTGACTTCAGTTTGACTATGGTTCGTAGCTGATAAAAGCTGCCCTTCACCACACTGTTGACTTGACTGTTCAGAGAACTGTCCATTAAAATACCAAGAATACTGTGTGCATTTGCAGACAGGGGGCCAAGTGTGTTTGTCAGGGTGGCTACAGGACTGGGGGATCCAAATATCATTACTTATGTTTTATTGTCATTTAACCCATAAAGAACCAAACATCCACCAGTGACCAGAACCATCTACTAATCTAAAATGCTTAATAACTTCTGATCCACTAATCCTATCAATACATGTCAATAATTGGTGTAAAATGCAGTTTGTCATCTTTTCATGGTCATCAGATATGACCCATTTGGACATTCAGAGGGTCTGTAGTTGTCGTGGAAACACTATCATCTTCTACAACATTGATTCACCGGTGACAGATCAATGGCAGTAGATGGAGACACTTGTTTTTATGTTCAGTTATTGATATCTTGGCTGAAAAAGTCACTTTTGCTTCAGTTTTCTCTGTTTTGGATATAGTAGCACTCAACTTTAGTCTGATCTTCAATGAACATCTACATGATCAGTAAATTAAATATAGGAAAATGCATAATTTATACTGAAAAAATGCTAAATAAGGAAGATAATATCAATCAATGGTAATAAATCACTTAAGAAACGTTAAATATAGAGAAATAAATTCATTGGGGAACTGCTTCAAAAGTGGCACTGGATTTTTATGGGTTAATTGGAGAAAATTATCCACCATCCAGGTGTTAATACCATCCAGGCAGTTGAACAAATTGGTCAGTGACAAGATGCTGTTTGTTGTCACAGGCAGGTATAATTGTGTGCCATCTGCATTGCAGTGATATTGAATGTTATGTTTTTGTAAAATTGGGCCAAGCGGTAGCATGCACAGTGAGAAGAAAAGAGGGTCTAGAATTTAACCTTGGGGGACACCACATATAATGGGGGCAGAGGATGATGTGCAGTTCCCCAATTCAACAGAAAAGGTTCGGTCCCTCAGGTATGAAGTGAACTAATTCAAAACTGGGTTCTGAAGACCAACACAGCTGTTCAGGTGAATTAAAAGGATGTCATGGTCAATTGTGTCAAAGGCAACACCAAGGTCAAGCAGGTACAAGACCCAGAGTCAGTGGACAGTCAATCTGTTACCTCAGTTCACTCACAGTTCACTGGTTGGTCAGTAGAAGCCCTCAGGATCTCCGAACGATGTGGTCCCTCCTCAACTATTTAAAGAGGTTCTCCGCACTACAGGGCCCTCCGTTCGGAGTCTTATTTACAGCAGTTTGTCCTCAGGTGTAGTCCCTGAAAATTTCAAACATGCAGTAGTGCAACCTCTGATTAAAAAAACAGGACAAGATACTGCAATTCTTGCCAATTACAGTCCTATTTCAAAATTAATCCTCGAGAAAATAGGTTGGACACAACTAATGATTTTTTTTAAAATTTTTTTTTAGAAAAGCAAAAAATTCTCAAGGTCTTCCAATCTGGTTTTAAACCCCTGCACAGCACTGAATCAACACTTTTAAGTTTTAACACTTTTAAGACATTTTTAGCTACTGACTCTGGTGACTGTTGCTCTTGTGCTTTTAGATTTAACTGCTGCTTTTGACACAGTGCACCATGAACTTTTAATTTCTCATTTAAATCAGTGGGTGGGTATCAGGGGCACAGCACTGGAGTGGTTCAGGCCATACTTGGCTGATGGAACCTTCTGTGCCAGCCTTGGTGACTCACTGTCCTTCTCTGCTCACCTCTTATTTGGGGTCCCACAGGGCTCAGTCTTCTTTTCTCTCTCTACCTGCTTCCACTTGGATCCATACTTAAGAACCATGCTATGCAGATGACACCCAGATATATCTCCCTCTCAAAAAGAAGGATGGATCTACGGTTAAACCACTGCTCAGGTGTCTTGATGACATAAAGGCCGGGATGGCTGTACATTTTTTAAAGTTTAATGAGAAGGGGACTGAGATGATGGTTTTTGGTGGCACTACTGGCCCCCCTTGTAGACCTGGGTCCCCTGGCCAAGTTTACTAAGCCAACCATTACAAACCTTGGGGTTAAAGTGGCTGATCTCAAGTTGGACTGCCAGATCAGTTCTGTTATTACCTCCGCCAAGGAGGTTTTGTTTTTGCTGGCGTTTATCTGTCTGTTTGTTTGTCTGTTTGTTAGCAACATTACGCAAAACTTTATGGACGGCTTTTGATGAAACTTTCACAGCATGTTGGAAATGTTACATGGAACAATCGATTAGATTTTGGAAATGATCCGGAAGAAATCCTGGATTCTGGATCACTTTAAAATTTTGGTTAACATTGCGGTAAATGGAGCAAGGGGGAGCAGTCAGGTTGGCGGAGGTCTGCGCTCTCCGAGTGCTTTTCTAGTTCAGTCAAGTTTTTTCCAGTTGAGGCAGCTGGCCAAAATTAAACCAATTCTTTCTCGGCAGCACTTTGAAATAGTCATTCATGCCTTTGTGACCACCAGGCTCGATTACTGTAATGCACTTTATGTGGGGGCTAGTAGTTCCTCCGTTGCCCGTCTTCAGATAGTGTAAAACGCTGCTGCACGTCTTCTAACCAGCACACATAAACACTAGCACATTTCCCCCATTTTAGCCTCACTCCACTGGTTGCCCATACATTTGTAGGATCCGTTTTTAAAAGTATTCTATTTGCTTTGCCATGGGAAACTTCACAAAGTATTTGAGGCTCCCCTTGATACTCTACTGTCTTTATTATGAGTTTTGTTGAACCACATTTCGATGCCGGACCTGACATGGGAGGATGGGGGGGGTGAAAGAAAAAAAGGGGGGAGGTGCGGAAAACCCTCACAAGAAATCATCAAAAATACAAACATCAGCCACGGTAACAATCACAATATCAGCAACAACCGGAACAAGAGCTGAGCAAACTGGGAAAAGGACAGAGAAAAAAAAGTGAATCAAATAAATAACACCTACTAAATGAGGAACACAGAAAAACAAAAACAGAGCATCACAAACAATGACATCCCAGATAATACCTGCAATAAATCTGCAGCAATAGCAGTTGTTCACATTAATCTGTTGCACCAGAGTAAAGCATCAGAGTAAAGCATCAGAGTAAAGAGAGACTGAGGTGATGTCAGTAGTGAACACAGCCATACAACCACCACCACACTCCAAGGACCAGGGACCAGCCAACCAGCAGACCCCACAGAGAGGGGGATCCAGCCCACCCCCCGAGAGGCGACAGTGAGTGGCCCTGAAGATAGCCAAGGGAGGCCCCAGCCGCCCCACAGCAGCCGAGTGCAGGCCCCAGGGGGCCAGGAACGGCAGTCGCCGACCCCCCACTGGGAGCCGGCCGCCCAGGGGCAAGCAAGGTACCGGCCCCCGAGCCCCACAGGCCCAGGAACCACCCGTCCCCTCCAGCAGGGGCCCCACCCAGCACGCCGGGAGACTGGACTGCCCCAAAGAACCACCCGCCATGGGCCAGCGCGCACCCCGATGCTGCAGATGAATGTCCCAAGGGCCCTGAGTCCCACCCCCCAATCCCTGCCACCCCAAAGCCCTGCCCCCTCCAGTCCCTCATCCATCCCGGTCCCCCCACATAAGCACATACACATGCCCCCACTACCCAACCCCCATGTTTGACATAGTTGGTCAAATGTAAGAAAACAACTTTTTGTTATTCCAAATGAACACATTAAAGATACTGTTTAATTTGTCAAAGAATAATTTTGGTGGCGGTAGAGGGAGTGACTGAAAGAGGTATAAAAACCTTGGTAACACACTCATCTTAATAATATTTATTTGGCCAATTATTGAGATGGGAATTGTCATCCATCTACCCAAAGTCTCCTTCACTTTGCTGATCAAAGGGTCATAGTTTCTTGCAACTGTGGTTTTAATATCATTTGTAATTTTAATTCCAAGATAAATCCTTCATATGCATTAATAAACAGGGTTTGTATGATTGGTTTTAGCCTTTCATCTTTATTTAAAAATCAGATGGAAGATTTTGAGGCATTTATTGTATATCCAGAGAATCGTCCAAATAGTTAAATTTGTTGCATTAGGTTTGGTATGCTGGTAGACAGCTTTGTTTAGAAAACTATCAAATTATCAGCATACAGAGCCAATCTGTGCTCTTGTTCTCCTAAACGGATACCAGATAGGTCTGTTTGTGTTTTTATAGCCATAACCAAGGGTTCTATAGCCAATATGAGTAGCATTGGCAATAATGGACATCTCTGGCATGTGGAGCATTCTAATGTCATAGGTTTTGAAACTGTATTGTTAAAATACTGGTTGTCTGTCCTATATACAAAATCTGAATCCATTTAAGAAAGCTGCTTCCAAATCCGAATCTCGGCAGAACATTAAATAAATATGGCCATTCTGTCCTATCGAAGGCCTGACGGGCATCCAACTCTAGGAAAGCTCTATCCTTAGCATCAAATTTCTTGTAAATTATATTAGAAACTTTTCTGATATAGTGGAATCCTTGACGTTTGGGTGCAAAGCCATTTTGATCATTATGAACCAACTGTGAGATGTAGTGATCTAATCTTTTTGCTAAGGCTTTACAGAGTATTTTAGTATCAACCCCCATCAGGCTTATTGGTCTAAATGAAGAGCATTCTGTGGGTGCCTCACCAGGTTTTAAAATCAGTGTGATCATGGCCAGTCTCAGAGTGGGTGGGGAACTTCCATTTTGATAAGGCGCTAGTTTGATCTGTATTTAACTCAAAATAGTTATCTATTTTCTCCCCTACAAATTTAACAAAGTCAGGGTTCTGCAACCATCTAGCTTGGAATCGCCAGTTAAGGAGATTATGGGTAAATTTCTCTATGTGAATATTCAATGAAATGGCTGCATGGTCGCTGATCACAATGCTGTCATACTGGCATCTTTTGATCCTTGATAAGAGTTCTCTTGAGACCAAAAAGTAATCTATACAAGATTGTGATTTATTTATATCGGATTGTCAGGAGAATTCTATTTTGTCTGGATTCTGCTCCTTCCACACTTCCACCAGGTTAATATCTGATGTATATTGTTTTTATTTGTCTAGTTTGTGCTTTATAAATCCGAGCCTGTTGAATGAGCTATAGTCAGATTTAGAGTGCAATTAAAGTCTCCTCCAATTACGTAACATCCTTGTAGAGTTGATATTGTAAGAAAGAGGTTTTCAAATAATTTAGGATTTTTTTTCATTTGGCCCATAAATGCTCACTAGATTCAATATAAATGAGAGAATGTTACCCTGAGCGATTACATACCTCCCGCCAGGAACTTGGATTGTTTTAGTCATTTGAAATGGTATGGTTTTGTGGATCAGAAAAAGTACCCCTCTGGCATAGCTATTATATGATGCATGTATCACTTGACCGGGCCATCTGTTCTTTATAAGTTTTACATCAGACATTGTTAAATGTGTTTCCTGTAGGAAAGTAATTTTAGATTTAAGCTGTTTGATCCTGTTTATAACCAGCTTTAATTTGATCAATTTCCTTAGTTCCCTGACGTTCCAACTTGGTAATTTTTGTTCTGTGATGTGAACATGCTAAGACCCATTGCTGATGCTGTGTTAACACAAAATACATAGAAGTTCTTATAAAGAAAAAGAAAACAAAAAAAACAACCCTGTGATTGTCCCATAAGACTCCAAGTCCCCCACCCTGACTCAGAACAGTGAACAGGGGCTTATACTAATCCACTCTACAGAGGAGTAGCTGAACTATAAGAACCCAACTTCAAAAGCCACACTGGTGCCCACAAACCACACATTTAAGTTTTTTTATTTTTTATTTTATGAACCCATACAAAAAGAAAACAGATTCGATAAGTCATTCAGTTATTTGGCAGCAGTGTCTCTCAATAGTGTCCATTCTGGCTTATGTTTATAGTGGCATCGTGAAGCGTTATATAGAAATGACTTTTACAAACTATTTAAATTACTTGGCTGACCTGGATTTCTAAAATAAATGAGTAACTGAGAAAGTCACAGATTACGTGAATCATCTCTATCTACATATTTACGGAGTGTTTAATGGCCGAGGCCGACTAGTTGCGTGGTTAACAAGGAGAACCTCTCGCCACATTCCGTTAGTGTCTCCGGTGTGTTTGCGATGGAACTCATCTGCCTCCTTTGGAGATGAAAACAGCTGCATTTTCCCATCGTAGAGGATCCTCATCCTGCATGGATTGTACTGAAATCTGTGGAACATTCCTTTTTCAGCTAACACTTTTCTGACAGTGTTGAATTCGGATCATTGCCAAACTGTCTCAGCTGACAGATCCCGGGCAAAAAGAGTTTGTCTCCGTCGTGCACAATGTTGCTCTGTTTTGTGGACTGGAACATAAACTCCCCATCTTGGAAGTTAAGGAACCAGATGATGGCTGCTCTATCCTGGTTCGGTTTTGGCTATGCTAGGGTACAGAGGGCCCATTCTATAGTGAAGGATCTGTCAGTCTCCAGCTATCGTGGTAGCATCTCCCGTATAAACTCCTGCAGCGGCCGCTGGCCCTCAGTACCCTCTTGGAGGCCACATAAACAGATTTTTCCTTTGGCTCCGGTTCTCCGGGTCATCGGTGATCTCCAGGTAGGCGATTCACTTCATGGCCCTGTTGAGATCCGCTGTACTTTTTTCCAGGTGTTCTTCTGTCAACATGATTTTATGTTGTGCTTTTTCCAGTTGTGTAGCATTGTCAACAATATTTTGCTTCACTTCTGCCATGTTGTTCTTCAAAGCAGCCACCGACTTAGTCATTTCACTCATGAGGCTACTTATATTGTCCAGTTTGGTTCCAAATCCACCGAACTCAGAGCGGAATGACTGAAGTTCAGCTAATACCGCTGTGAAGTCGATTGCATTGCTGGTGCTAGTGACCGGCCCTGTCCTAAAGTCCTCCCTTGGCCACTAGCAGTCGTTTCGGAGTCCACTCATTTTTGAAGTGCACTTCGGACGGAGTCGCAAGTGGTAGGGGTTTCTACGGACACAATGGGACACTGACGTCATCAATAAGTGAGGTCGCGTATATGCGGAAGTTGACAGTAAATATAGCGGTACATTAATCCACATCATGACAGCCCAAAACTACACCATGGTCGGTCCAAGAGATTCAGTCTTTGGTGGCCGACGTAAAAATTCATACAACACAAAATGAGCGAATTTATCAACAATTCCCTGAGCAGAAAACACGGAAGTACGCACGTTGACGTTCAGGTAGTCAGTACTATCCTGGAATGGAAACGCTCCAGAAATGCCAAGCCAAGTTAGTACCAGTGGAAAAGCGGCATTACATTTGTGTGATTCCTTTCCAGCTCCTGTTGACATGTTTACCATATGTTAAACATGTTTACGCTGGAAAAGTGGAAGCGTTCGTAAAGCACTGTGGGTGGGGCAAAGCAGCAAATTCTTCCCCTCCATTTGAAGCAAAAGCAGCGAGTCTGCATCCAAGCTGACTTCGTGTCAAGGGGCAGAATGTCCACTCCCCCTCGATGCTAATGAAAAATGGGACACACTACCCCTCCAAAACTTCACTCCAAACATAGGGGTAAGGACGAAATGTAGGGCCAAGGGGGAACTTTGGGATGGGGCCACCCTCTCCACATGTGGATCTGGTGGGGAATCATCAGCTTTACCTGGCTTTTGGGAACCGCGCTTTCAGGTGAAAATATCACAGTCCCTAATTGCAGTTGCCTTGGACATTTTCCAGTTCAGTTCTTGTGTCTATTGTAGGGTTATTATGGGTTTTTAATGCGGGTTACACGGAGCATCCACGTTATGCTGCCTTCCTGGTCTGCAGCTCCATAGTGCCCCCATACTCTAAGTTGAGCAGCTTCATACTTGGCTGTGAACTCCCCCAACAAGAGTTGGAGGTCGCTGCTTGATAACACCACATCAACTGAGCAGAGACAAGATCCTCCTGCCACCAAACTTGACCCGGCTGTGCATAGAAATTCTGTCCATAAAAGTTATGAACAGAACTGGTGACAAAGGGCAGCCCGAGTGGAGTCCAACCCTCAACAGGAACAAGTGTGACTTACTGCCGGCTATGCAGACCAGACTTGCACTCCTTTTGTACAGGGACTGAATGGACATTAACAAAGGGCTATCCACCCCGTACTCCCGGAGCACCCCCCATAGGATGCCCCTGGGGACATGGTTATAAGCCTTCTTCAAATCCACAAAACAGTTGAACCTCAGATTGAGGCATGGTCCCTGGCATGGAGCTGTGGACCAACTCTTTACCCTTGCTAGGGTGCTGGAGGGTGCATGGGAGTTTGCCCATCCAGTCCACATACAGTTTGTTTTTTGTTTTTTTTTTACTTTTTAAACTTTTTTTTGTATTTCATCCATTTGAGCCATAAACAAAAAATACCCTTTAAATGCCATGTTTGTAATGCAAACAAAAACACAGAAAGTTTTCCATGAATTACATAAAAATTGGATTGAGTATTTTTGCAGCCTGGCATTTGTCAATGATTAACAACAACAGTGGTTAACATGCATTCTTATTTTTGTGTTAGGTCAAATGTTTTTGTATTTCTTTTTTTTCTATTTCTTTCATTAATTGCAATTTCTCACTATAGTGCCCCCTACAGATGCACCTTTACAAAAAATGCTTCAGTTCAGACATACGAACACCGATTTGGCTCAAATTTAGAACACTTGTCTGTCTCACAGTCCTACACCCATTCATCTGAGAAAACGGAACAAAAGTCACACTATAGCGCCCCCTACATATTTACGAACACCGATTTGGCTCAAATTTGAATCTATTGTCAATCTCACAGGCCTACACCTATTCATCTCACAAGATTGAAAATAACTCACACTATAGCGCCCCCTACATATTTATAGAAAAGTGCATGTATCCCGCAGAATGTCGGATCCAGCCCACGACACAGCATTCTCTGGCGGTCAGGTGGCGTCAGTGGTCGCATGGGGAGGCGGTAGCAAGGGGGGGCGAGGGCCGTGACACCGCTTGCGGTTTTAATTGGATTTCTTATCCCTTGATAACCAACATAGGGGACCCCTAGTGGAGGAACCCTATCAATTTCAGCTTCTCTCTAAGTCATCCAAATGGGTGCATTTTAGTTTAAAATCTGTTTTTTGGACATAAATCAAGCAATAACGGGCAGATTGAGATCAAATTTGGTTCATATTAATCGTTTTAGAAATGTCCATTTTCTCGCTACCATCTTTCATTCACTCGGTGGAGTTTTGTGGGAAAAAACTGGTTATCTGACCATTATTCTGCCACTATCAGGTTGATCAAATTGAGTTCATATCAGTTGTCTAACAATGATCATGGATAGATTTATAGCAGAGGATTGGGGGGATTTCAGGGATATACCCTTGCTGTTGGGCCCTGACAGCATAAGCCTCATTTTCTATTATTTGCAATGTGGTGATTTTAGTGACTCGGTCAGAATTTTAAAAATCATGCAAAAATAAATGTATGAATTCTAACTTAAAACAAATTGCGAAGAAAAAAAAAAAAGACCTTTTATAACATGAAGTGCAAAGTGTGCATAATATGCTCAGCTGAAGGTTAATATATACTGGTGAGTATTTTCAGCATCAACTCATTCCAAACCACAGTACCGTTATTCATTAATGGATATCAGCCATGGCTGCGGTTTGGCTGATTTATTTTGATTGTCATAGTTTTTGGTAACAATTGTGTTTCTTTCCAAAAATGAATATATATCAGAGCACACCTAAACTACAGCATCAACACGTGTAAGTAGTGGAAAGCATCTTTTATTCAAGTATTCAATTTTATGCAAGTAATGTTCTACTACATTTTAGAGCCACATATTGGACTTTTTACTTCACTACATTCATTTCATAACTATAATAACTGTTTATAGTCATTTTGCAGAATCCTATTATTAAGTCAGCAAATAATTTATGGTGTATTAATACAGATTAAGCTACCGTACCATGATGCATACTAATTAAAATGAGCCCCATTTCCATAACTAGCTGCAGCATTAAAGATAAACACATTAATGCACCAATAGTCAGCTAAAATTGATTACTGTCAAATGGGCCATTCTCTGCTTTTACTTTTGGTACTTTAAGTACTTTTATACTAATGCTTTGACCTCTTATTGGACCCTGATGAAGGCCACAAGCTGAGACATGTTTGTGTAGATTTTATTAATTGATTTGTTCTGTAATACACATCCTGTAGTAGTGTTTGACCTGCTGTAACTTCTCATCTTTGTATGTTCCATGAAAGTGGGTGAAGCTATGCTAGATCCCCCTAATTCAGAGGTGTCAAACATATGGCCTGCAGGCCAAAACTGGCTGCCACAGGGTGTAATCCAGCTCATGTTATGAATTTGGAAAATCATTTATTTAAATTATACTGAAGGTATTAACAATCAAGGTTGTCATACAAATTTTAGTTCAGGGGTATGCCCAATACAGCCCAATATGATCTAAAGTGGGGCAGACCAGTAAAATAATACATAGCCTATAAATGACAACTCAATCTTTGCTTTAGTGTAAAAAAAAATAAAAAAGGAAAATTGCATGAACATATTTGCATTTGCAAATTATCTTTTCACAAAAAAAAATGTAATAACATGAACAACCGTGCACAGTCTGAAATGTCTTAAGTACAATTTTAAGGTTTGCAGGTTGTTCATGATTGTTCAGGTTATTCACATAAGACATTTTCATCATGTAATTTAATTTCATTACTTCTTCACTGTAAAACAAAAGCAAAGGTTTTCAACAAGAGTTGTCATTATTGTATAGGTTATTATGTTATTATTTTACTGGTCTGGCCCACTTCAGATCAGATCATATTGCACTGTATTTGCCCCCAGAACTAAAATTAGTTGGACACCCCTGCTCTAATTGATGCTAATAGGGTAGTAGTGGGGTGTTGAGTGCAGGACTTACTTACAACTGAGTACATTTGTTGCCCAATGTTTTGATAATGACATAAATTGACTTAATTTTCCCAATAAAAGTCTTTGAAACTTTTGGTTATAACTATATTCTTACCCCTTGCTACTGCTGCCTGTACTGGGGTTAGGCTGTCCCACATCAAATATAGTGGTGTATTTGGTTGTGGATAAATAAAATCGAAGTGGCTATTGTCACAGTACTGTGGGACTAACTTCTCATTTGTCTATTACCACAGAGCCAATCAGTGCCCTTATTATATCATGTGTAGAATGGTAAGTAACCTGTCACCCTGCTGACACAGCACTGTGGCAATAAGCATCACACATGCCATGTGTCTTTCTGGTCACAGGAAAAGGCTAGGGTACCAGTCAGGGTGCGATTTGTCAAAAAAAAACAGACGGGAGAGATGTTTTTGTTTTTTTTTTGTTTTTCATGAAGAAACAAGCAATCAACAGGTCTAATTCTTTTTTAAGTTATCAGTAGGCCCTATTACATGTGGAATAGTTGAACATTCATCTTTAATACAAGTGTTTAAGGACACCCCAAAATGTCCATGTGCCGTTTACAACACTTCAGCTCTATACTCAGCAGGCACCACAACCTGAAATATAGCTTCGCCCACCAAATCACCTTCATATCCGCTTACCAATTAACAACTTAGCATGAACAAAATAACCATGAGCACTATCTCCAGTTTGGTCATGTGGCACAACCTGGTCCGACAACGCAGACAGAGACGTGTCCGATTTCTGCGCTTTACTCAGGGGAACTAAGAGGGTTATCGGAGTTTATCTCCCCTCTGTCCAAAAACTCTTCCAGAGCCGCTACAGGAGCAAGGCACTGAACACCGTCAGGGACTCCTCACATCCTCTCCATAAACTCTTTGAACTGCTGCCATCAGGCAAACACTTCTGGAGTATCAAAGGCAGAACCACCAGATTGAGTAACAGCTTCATTCCACAAGCTGTCAGAATGTTGAACTACTGATATGTGCACACTTGCACTTTTATCTAATGCACTTTTAACAAATTTTAGTATTTTAATCTAACTTTAGTAATTTAGTATTTTCACCTCAGTTTGTTTATTTGTTTGTTTGTTTGGATCCTGGGGAAACACACTTTCATTTTGTCTTTAATGTCAAAATGACAATAAACTTGATTTGATTGACTTGATTTAATTTAATCACTGATCTCTATAGATAACCTGGATTGCTTACTGGCTCTGGATCTGCATTGGACCGATGAAGTCACCTGAAGTTGCTGGTCGGCCATATTGGTATACTGTCCACTCCCGCATATCCGAAGATATCCATTCATTTTCTGTCATTTTTTCCCACCGAAGTATGGTTCACTGCAAAGCATATGG
The DNA here is from genome assembly GCA_029822955.1 of Ostorhinchus angustatus. Lineage (NCBI taxonomy): Eukaryota > Metazoa > Chordata > Actinopteri > Kurtiformes > Apogonidae > Ostorhinchus > Ostorhinchus angustatus. Next base: position 9,290,456 of record JAPTMW010000029.1, read on the forward strand.
GTGTACTAACCAACACAAGAAAGGATGCAGCAAAACATTTCATAGGTAGGAAGCCTGATTTTATGTATAAAAGGTAGTTTTTGATGATATGAAAATCAGCTTTGAAGTGTGGTTTTACCATTGGCAAAGTCATGAACCCTCTCTGAGCTACAGTAGGAGCCATTGGATTTTTCCTGTGTTTCCATAACTGAACCTCTACAAGTCCTTGGCTGGTCCTTGGCTGGTCCCTGACTGGTCCG
>JAPTMW010000029.1:9534335-9546401 GCA_029822955.1 Ostorhinchus angustatus
TTTCCCCCCTCTATAGGGTGATCATTTTCATTTCTATCAAATTATGTGGCATCATTTTGTTACTAATACATCACCTATTATCAGGAAAGATATTCAAGATAATTTTTTCCCCCCGTTTAGATCTGATGTGTTTTCGAAGTGTTCCTCTAATTTTTTTGAGCAGTGTATTTGTTTTAAATAACTTCGGAGCACAACATTTTGGGAACGTATTTGTCTATAGGTACATTAAAGTACATTGTATCATACTGTATTGTATGCTGATGATATTCTCATATCTATGTTATGGATTTGGTAGGTGTTATCATTGCATCTATACAACAGAAAACAACATTTATTAGATTTTTAAAATGTATTGCACTGTGGCTGGCAATAAACATAGAAGACTGCCATTGTTATTGGTTCCTCAACTGGGTAAACAGTAAAAGACAACCTTAATATATGTGAATTTATTTTCCTTGTTAAAATGGAAGGTTTCAGTCAGTTCAGTTCTCCAAATGAAGCACTCTCCGCAACAAAGTGAATTGGTTTTTCCTAAGAAAAACAGACTTTCTGAGAAAGTGTTTCAGCCAGGGATTAAAAATGAAATTACTTGTTGATTGTTCCGTTCTGAATGGAACCAGTATATTTAACGTTTTTGGTCTTGTGTTCCACCACCAACATATCGTTCCTGAACCGCTTCAGAACCAAAAATAACGTTCGTTCTTAATGTTCCCGGGGTGTTATTATTAAGCCTATCAATAAGTCTAGTTTTGTGGCTTTTGTGGTTGTTGATTGTTACTGTAGTGAGTGACTAATGCTATTATAGTGGAATCAGTCAATTTAGCCCACGTTATCTTGGTCAGTGTTTGATAGTACTCAGTGCAGCTGCTACTCCCGAATCATGTCCTCCCACCAGGGTGATGGAAATTTGCGGGCAGTGAAGTGAACGCGGCAACCAGAAAGTTTTTTTTTTTTTTTTTAAGAAATAGGCTGCGGTTTTGTGAAATTTTATAGGCTATATACGGAATGAAAAAAGGGATGTTATTTACCAGTTTTGGGGATTTCAAAATAACGTTTCTGTTCCGGAATGGTTGAAGACCATTTCATTTTCGTTTCCATTCCTCGTAAAATCTTGTTCTTTTTCGGTTTTCGTTCCTGGAACCGGTTTCAGCAGCTGAAAAATAACTCATAGATGTAGTTATTTGCATTTGTATGTCCATTGTTTGTTTTGTCATCTGTTACATGAAGACTCATATGTTGCAAACTTCACTTATCAGTGTTTAAAAAAGCATTACAGTTGACTTTATCCTGCTGTCACTACTGGCATTCAGTCATTACCAGGCTGTATCATACTAATCATGTGCATGTGTATTATAATTAAATGTAGGTTGTTGTTTTTTTCTATAAAGGCATCAGGGACAATAACAGGGAGGTGCACCCTTGAATAAATGTATAGGGTGATGATCAATTGGAGCAAAAAGGGTTTTTTCTGTGCACAACACAGCCAAATGTAGAGAATAAATAAATACACAACACCACAAATGCTCAAAGATGCAGGCTGGGTCAGTAGGTGGTGATAAAGTCTACATTGATGATACATCAAATGCCAACATGCAAAGGGAACTTCTACTCCAGGTGGTAAACTAAAAACAGTAGATGCAGAGGCTTTTAAGTATCAGTAAAGAAGTGCAGCAATGCAGGTTAAGTTGTGAACTTGTAATTATCAGCACTCCCCAAACGGACACAAAAAGGGTATATATTCATCACAGTTTTTATTATCACTTTAGGGACACGTGGCAGGAATGGGCATATGCCATTTGAAGTGGAACATTATTAGGAAAAGTTGTTTTAGATGTTCACATGAACCAAAGTTTATCTCTACTTTCAAAAGTGTTTAAGCATTGCTTTAGTAAATGAGAGTGAAGAATGTGAGGTTTTTTTTTGTTTCCTCTGTAAAAATTTTTTTTAATAAGATATTGTAAATAAATGCTTGACAGTGTTATGTTACAGTGAACTGTTTTCATCTTTTAGAGTAAACCATGTTTGTACTGTAGCTCAGAACAGTCTTTCTCTTTTTTGATGGATGGCATTCAACATTAGCTTGTTTTTGTGCACAGCTTAGTACGTCCTAAAATTGATCTGTTTTCTTTGTCCCAGTCATTTATCTATATAGTTGCGATAGTGTTCATTATATAGTTCCATAGATGGTAGAGGTTTCTATTTTTGGTACTAACAGCTGCAGTAGTAGTATATCTACTGGTAGGAGTAGTTATGTTAGCAGGTCTGGGCAATTATAGTCATCGGTAGTTATAACAGCAATTTTAGCTTTTAACAGTTGTAGTGACCCTGCCCCCAAAGGGGATACAAAAACTACTGGACCAATTTCCAGGAAATTTTCAGGCAAGGTGCAAGGTGGTGCAGAATAGATCCCATTAAATTTTGGTGAATTTAGGTCAAAGGTCAAGGTCACCAAAAATGTGTTTTTGCAATGATAAGAGATAGAGCCAATCAGGTAAAACATTTGCAAGGGGCGGGGTTTGTTGTGCCTGGCACCACGTCTTCAGTTTGCTGTGCATCCATGTGTCTTCCCCTGCTTCCTCCCTTCACCCCACTCTCTCTCTCTTGCTCTCTCTCTTCCTTTACGCTCTCTCTTTAACCCCAACTGGTCAAGGCAGACGGCCATCCACCAACAGTCTGCTCCAGGTTTCTGTGTGATAAAAGGAAGTTTTTCCTCGCCACTGTCACCAAGTGTTTGCTCCTCGAGGATTTGGTTGGTGTCTGTGAATTGGCTTAAAAGTCTGGTTTAGACCACTTCTAAATATAACGTGTCATGAGAGAACTTTTATTATGATGTGGTGCTATATAAAGAAAATTTGATTGATTATGTACAGCACTTTGGCCAACTGTGTTGTTTTTAAGGTGCTTTATAAATAAAGTTGAGTTGAGTTTAGTTTAGTTTAGTTGAGAGTCTAAATGCACAGGAGTGTAATTGATTTATTGTTGAAATTGTGGTGACTCCACTACAATAGGTTTTTCTGTTTGCATCACACACCACACAAAAGTCAGCTAGCAAGTTAGCAACCCTCAGTTAAACTGGAATGACAAAGGACAGTGTTGCAAATTTGAACACTGCACTTTTGGTCTGCTCTACTTTCTGTGTAGATGATATGCATGATGTTCTACTTCCAGGTCAGGATTTGGGTCAGAACACCTTGTCCTGTTCCAGGCCTACTGGTCTGTTTACATGCAAGAGTACATCCACTTTCAATTGCATCATCTGGGTGTATCAGTTTGCCTTTGATTTCACTTAAGTTAACATGTTTGCATGTACTTTTAAAATCCAATTTTCATTGGGCTAACGCCATAATTAATTATTTCTCGTGTCATGTTAACATACTGAGTATATTACACTCTCCTACTATGCTTGAGTATGGGCTTGAGTTAATTCCCCCTTAAATAAACCTCCCTAAATGGACAACTAAACACTGGTCCTAATAAGTGATTTACATGTTTGTAGCAGCCACTGTAGGGTGAGCTGAAGGTAGAGTAGTACATTCTCCAACTTCACCACTAAGTATCACTAATTGTCACACAATGAACCTTTAAAATCATGCTTTTTCACTATAAGTATGTAATATTTAATAGCTTCTCAAATGATAATGTCTGGCATTTCATTGTTTCTGCAGTTTATTCAGTTGTGTTCTTCCTTTCCTTTCCTTTCCTTTCCTTTCCTTTCCTTTCCTTTCCTTTCCTTTCCTTTCCTTTCCTTTCCTTTCCTTCTCTTCCCTTCACCGGGGACACCTGGGATCTATCTCGTTCCAGCCATCATCCTGTCCCCTTTGAAAAGTAGAGATGGAAGTGAGGCCTTAAAACTTTATGGGGAGGGCCTAGGTACCACATGCAGTTTCAGTAGCTGTGCTGCTAGCAGGCCCGTGGATTTATGGCTCATGACACGCATATATTTAATTTGTAACCAAACACTTCCTCTTCCCCTCAGTTTCCTCAGAACTCTGGGAGATGTCTTGTTTTCACAGGTCAGGGGTTAAACAAAGGAAACATAGTGCCGGCTAGCTGAAGGGCCAGACCTGAGAGGTGTCAGGGTCACCTTCACCTCCGAGGCCGGGCCTGAGCAGACTGCGGGACACATCGAGGTTAAAGGTTTAGCTGTGATATCCGGCAGGAGGGCTGGATCACTGCAAAGCTCTTAAAGTGGACAGGGAGCATTTTGATTTTGTATAACATTTGGACATAAAACACTGGACTCTCTTCCCTCTCTAGCAAGAAGCCCCCCCACACACACACACTCGATTGTTGGTCTGACATCTTTACTGCCCCATTGCCCGTAAACCCCTGAGGGGCGGGTCCAAACACAGTTACACGCCCCACTAGCTCTCCACCTCTGTGCAGCGGTGTATAAACATATAAGTTTATTTAGTGTGAATGTCCCACGGCGCTCGCTGCTTGTCCGCGTCATAAAGCCCAAATCATCTTGAGTGCAGCAACCAGTGTGGACATCAGTTCTGGATTTATTGATGGTTATAAAGAGCTTATCCTCAGAGCTGACTCATGTTATCTGGAGAACAGCTGGACAAAGAACCATACTCATGTACATCCAAACAGCTCTTTTCAGTTATACCACATACTAGACTGAAAAATGTTATCCTTTGTAGCAATGAGCAGTAAAAGCATCTTTGTTCATCCTCAGGAGACCCCAATATGACAAGTCAAATTTTTATTAAAGGTATATTTTCAGTATATTGTTGACAATACAATAGAAAAAAGGTCTTATGATGCAACTAAATGCATATTGGTGACAACAAAAACTAGAATAACCAACATAAATGTTTTAGTGTTGGTCCACTACATCCCTCTGATTCAATCAATCAATTAATCAAATGAATCAATCAATCAAATTTTATTTACATTGCGCCACATCATAATAAAAGTTCTCTCATGACACTTAACATATAGAGCTGGTCTAAACCAGACTCTCAAGCCAATTTACAGAACCCAACAGAATTCTCCAGGAGCAAACACTTGGTGACAGTGGTGAGGAAAAACTTCCTTTTAACGGGCAGAAACCTGGAGCAGACTCCGGCTCTTGGAGGATGGCTGTCTGTCTTGACCAGTTGGGGTTAAAGAGAGAGAGTAAAGGAAGAGAAAAAGAGAGAGAGGGAGAGATTGGGAGGGAGGGGGGGATAGGGGGAAACATCACATCTGTGAACTCTAAACCATAAATGAAATTAACAAAATGTATTCCTTAATTTCATGTTTTGATGATAGCAGTGGCGAGCGCTGTCTGTTTAAATTCTCCCAATTAGGCTGAACTCATAATTTTCATACAGTGTTAATTAAAAGCTGCTAAAGGAAATGCATTTTACTTTGTGTTGAGGTAAACAAATTAAACCGAAACCAGGGATTTTTTATTTTTATACAAAATGTTCACATAATAAGACAACGAAACTAAAAGACACATAGTATATGTACACATGCATTGTACATTGAAACATGCAAAGTCATACATACATTGATACAGACAAACTATAGTGACGTGTTTGGCATATATTTTGCATGGATGGTTGCCATAGCACTACAACATAAGCAATGTGGGCCATCAACACAGATCTATAGATGTATAACCTGTGGTAGACTTATAGAGATGAAGCCTACATGGAAATTTGCTGTGATGTTTTCAGGTGTTTTGCTGGCTTGGTTTGATGTCGTGTATCAGAACATGATGACACATACCTGTTTTAATGCAGGAACAATTCTGGATTGACTAGTGTTTGATCTGTAATTTTAATGAAGACATTTTTACATAATGTTTAGTATGGATATAATTCACTTGGAACCTGGACAAAAGTTACACCATAGATAATAACTGATAGTCATCAGTGTTACATAACAGAAAATGAAATAATGCCATGATGAGTTGATACTACTGGAAAAGCGTCATATGATGGTTTCTCAAGACTGCAATTATTTCTATTTGTTTCTGTAGGATTTTTTGAGTTATTTTTGTGGTAATTATGTTTTAGTTGGCTAACCCAGGTTGTCCTATTATAACTGTACTCAACAGTTATGAACATTGTAAGTTTTGAAATAAAAAAAGTTAGCATGGTAGCCACATTTTCCAGTCACATGATTATTTTTTTACACAATCGTTTGTTCAGACATTAATTTCAAGTATCCACTCTTTGTTATTTTGTTTTAGGAAGGCAATATGCTTTTGGTTAATTTGAGCAAATTAACTCTTACATCTTCACAACGACTGCACTTGTGAATTGGCCGGATTAGCTTAGTAAACACTCACTCATTTAGTGTAGACACAAAGAAATAGAAGCAGCTACGGAAGAAAGCATATCTTTAAATCAGATGAAGAGATGCAGCCAGAATTCCTCTTCACTCCATCTGCTCTGCTCAAAGAGCTGCCAACAACAGCTCAGCAACACCACATACACATCCACTCCTTCAATGCACACGAACACACACATTCACTGTAACATATGCACAAGTTTAACTTCAATACTAATGCAATTGTCTAAGTTGATGAGTTATATCCAACCAGCAGCAGATAGGAGTTTAGATTTGTTGCACGATCGTCCAGTGTGAATAAAACCACGGGAAGTGTTCTGGGTGTAACATACACTCTGAGCGCTGAAGCCAGCAGAGTCGGGCTGTGTGCTGTAAACAGAGCTGAGGCCGAGGTCTGGGCTGCCTTTATAACTCCTGTCTCGTTTAGAGGCGTCTTTATGGGCCATTGTTCACCATATGGGGCGCGTTAAAGCCAGGGACAGCAGGTAAATCACAGGCCTGGGCCCGGCACAGCACGAGAAGCAGCCGTCACACACTCCAACGAGCAGACCGGAGGAGGATGTGGCCACCAGCCGGTTTGTATATGTGCATGAGAAAGAATAGCATGTAGAGAACAAAATAATCAGGAATGGGGATGTTAGAAGAGGTTGGCTGTTGCAATGGAGGAGATTGTGTTGGCTTTGTGTTTTATATTGGTAAATTGACAAATGACTTTTATCTTTGAATACATTAATTTAAAAAAAATGCCAAAAAATCATCAGTTACAGCTGGTTAAATTAATAACTTCAGTGTTTCAGTATGTATAGGAGTCGCTAATATTAGAAAATATGAAATGGAACACAATATGGTTGTGAAATAACACTTTAGAGAAATGCAAATGTTTTATATGAAAACAGAAAACAGGCTTTCAAAGAAGAAGAATTAATAATAAACTGGTCAAAATGTAAAAAAAAAAAAAAAAAAAAATCCCGTTAATATTGATATACATATAGTTAAATGCTTCTATAACAATGACAAAGGATATTATTATCATGCCATAAATTTGAGTTGGACCTTGGGAGTTGCTGTTGTCAGTATTTCCTATGAAAATTTATCTGACACTACTTAGAAATCACACTTACAAGGCAGGTAATCTCCTAAAGTTTTATTGGTATTCACATTAAATCATTTAACTGTAATGAAACAGCCACAATTAAGCATATGATGTCGCTGGCGAAAAAAAATGGGCAGACATATTTCATAAAATTACAACATTTTTATGATTTTAATCATTTTTTGAATCTGATAGAATGTAAATACATAAGTCAACAAAATATCCATCATGCAGAAATGTTACAATGGTTTCAGCTTTTATTTTATTTCATTTTGTCCCTCATGCAGCTCCATATGGTGTCTCCTCTCACTGCTCAATTGTACGGTATGAAGTCTTAAAGCCTCCGTCTAAGATTGTGTTTAAGAGGCTGTAGCTCTTGTGCACACCTCACCCCCCCCTTCTCTCCTCCCTGGTTGCTGGGTTTTCATACCAGCAGGGGGGCCTGTAATCCCAGCAGCACCATTGTGCCGACCGGCAGGTATTTCCCCCGCTGCCGCAGAGCAGTGGACTCAGCTGACTGGCAGCGCTGTGGGAGCGGGAGGAGCTCTCCTCCTTAAAGCCTGACTTCCTTACTTCCTGTCTGTCAGCCAAGCTCTTCTTGCAACACAGAATAATAAAGATGGAGCTATTTGTCGCACTGATCCCTTAGCACGCTATTCCCAAGATCCACATTTCAAAGTCAGAGTGGGAATGAGGTGTGCATTCATGTTTCATATGTTCTCTCATCGGTGTTTCATTCCTAACCTTCCATCAGTCTCAGAGATTACCACTTAGTCTCCAGCAGCTTTCCATTCAGACCAGTGCAGGGGTACACTTATTTAATCTTGACTGATCTGGCCTAAACAGTGAGTGGTTAATGTCCTGTATGGGTGTGTGTGTTTGAGTGTGTGTGTGTGTGTGTGTGTGAGTGAAGGGGGAGCCTCTTCCACAGCTGCACCCTTTAGACAGGTTTCCCATGTAGGGTTGAGGCGCTCCCAGGGGTCCTCGGATACACTTTTTTTCACTACATTTTATTTTAAAGAGCTCATAGTTGTTGTTTCATACCCGGATTAAGTTTTGAAGGTCTGGACAGGAAATAATGTGTCCTTCAGACTTCAGATCCAAACCACATTTGGAGGTCGGATGCATCTCAGACTGGACACACACTGGCTGCACTAATCGGATTCCGAAGTGTCTTTTGCTTCACTTGGAAAGTGACACACAGCAACAACATCAAATCCAGAGTGACGCAAGAATATGCTGCTACTAACAGAGCTCTACAGTGAATAACAGGCAAAGATGGAAGGAGTCTGAGGCCACAAATTCACATCACCAGTCTAGTTACTACATCGTTACCACAGCAACCCTGCAGATAGGTTGATATCTGGACTCACAAAATCGATCTGATCACTGGAAAATAACAAAGTGGTTGTGATTTGGGACACAAATGCAACTTGCCTGCAATCAGAACAAATATTTAGTCATCATCCTGGGTTTGTTGATGAGAGACTTATCGAGATTTACGGCAGCAATGTCGAGACGCAAGTAATTTTTTGATCCCGTTTGAATTATGCATCATTTACAAATATGATGTTTCTGAAGAAAGTCACAGTTTGTTGGAAAACCTTTTCAGTATCAGATTGTGAAAATGTGTAACAAGACTACACACCTGAAAGTTGCAGGTGACACCATCTTAACTTTCTCTGTCCCCGATCTGTTCAGATTTGGTGAAGATATCTTTGCAGCAGTTTTAAAGGGGACATATGCTTTTAAATTCTTCCTATTCACATGTAAATCATTCACTTCTGGTCTGTATAAAGTAGAATTGCAATGCTTTGGTCTGAATTCCTCATTATTGTATCTCCACAGACCCTTTTTAAACCCTGTTCTGAGGCACATCTTTAGACCAACTCGTTTTGGTGCGGTCTCTTTAAATATGAATGAGACATTTCACGCCCCGCCCCCCTCCAGGTCGCTCCACCCCATCGGCCATTTTTGTAGTTTGATAGCAGCGATAAGATTATCTACCGGTAGAGTTTTTGCCAAGTTTATTAAAGATGTCAACAGGGGAAGACTTGTCCGTCCAGCCTTCCATGTTGGAGCCAGAGTCTAAGCCAAGCAGGAGAATGAAGACGACCAACCTGCAGAACCACGCCTTCAAATGAATGCATCACAATGGTGTGTTGTTATACTGTATTTACACCCTCTGCCTCCAAACCAACTACCTACAGTATGTACATAGTTTAACTATTGTGTCCATACATTAGAAACTATTTAATACCCTAAAAATGATACTCAAACTCACTAGAGACAAGGAACTGACCCTCAATCAGACGAGGGGGGGCAATGTGTGGGTTAATACACCCAACAACCAAACATTTTGACTTGTCTACTTGCAACTTCGGCATCACTGAACTTGGACTACAAAATCACTGCCAGAAAAACAATGGCGGAGTCACAGAATTGGTTACCTGGAAGTCCATGACCTTATTTAGCGGACCCACAGCAAATACTGTGATGTAATAGACAAGGAGTGGTAATAGTGAATAGAGAAAACAAAACAGACTGAAAAATATGACCCAAAAAGAATATAAAGATACATACGCAACACCAGGAGAGAATAAAGTTAAATTTTCTGCACTATTAAAAACTCGAAGTAGACAAAAACATGTATTTAAGGGCTAAAAAAAGTGCATTTTGCATATGTCTTCTTTAATACTGTTTCATCTCACTCTCAAAGACTGAGGTAAAATATAACGAGCGGCTGTACTTTTGTTGTTGGTGATGTGTAATTACACACAAGAGATGCAGTCCACTGAGCTATTTCACTTGAAAGAAGATGTTTCTTTACAATTTTTATCACAAACTGCCAATTTTTGGCTCTAAAAATTATCTTTTGTATTGAAAAACATCAACGCCACTGACCGCTGTTCATATTTTTCCCGAAGTTAGTTCCCATGTTACATAGTGGAAGGGTGGGGCTTCAGCTCTCTGTAGGTCTGCAGCTATTACCATCCATTTCACATAGTTTGATGTCTCTAGCATAGACTAGAAACAGTGACAATACTTCAGCTAATTGTCCATTTGATCATGTCATATTAAATATCGTAGTTCTTTTAAGGCACATCTATGCATTCATTAGGTTTGTTACTGACCATCAATCTGTCCATCTATTGAAGGGAGTGTGTTACAATTGAGGTGCTGCTAATGCAAATGATTCAATTATGTGTAAAGGTCTTCACACTTAATTTAGGTGGTTGAGGTTGAGGTTAATGGGATCAATAAAGTGTGATATATATATATTTTTTGCTTCCTGTCCAATTTTCTGACCACGACCACCACAGCCTAACTTTAGTCAATTTGTATGTGGAATATGGACTTACCAGACCTTAACCTGCAAGGCAAAGAGCAATTATAGCAAACACTGATTCTGAGTGTCATTTTCTGTCCATCATGGTTTGATGTACACTCTTTTCATGAGCTTGTTTGTTTGCAATGTGGTGTGGGAAATATAGTATTCATTGCTGATAACTGGTTGCCATAAATAAAAATTCTCAATGAAAGTGTGGACTAAAGAAGGTTCTTAGCATAATACATTTGACAGACTGTTATTAAATGTCAATGTTAAAATGATATCTGTGTATACTAAAAAGGCACCTCATTTGTCAGCATGCGAAACTGGAAAAAACATGATTTATTGTCAATAATAGCTTGGAATATGTGCGCCAGTATGTCAGTAATTATCTCTTATGTGTGTCTCTTTTGTGCATCCAAAGTTGATGGAGGAAAGTTCCAAATGTAGCTAAATGTAGTGAGTGTAACTCCAAACAGTGGCACACTACTGTAGCGGCCTGTTAGAAGTTCCATCCTGCTGCCCCTGGCCTTTGCAGCCTTGGTGGGGTGCATTTGTCCCCCCTGCACCGCTGCCCTGCCAGTTGGCAAGCCTAAGCCAGGAAACTGTCAGTGTCGATTGAGCTGAGTGGAGGAGGTCCTGCTAAAGGAGCCTTGCTAGTTCTAGGGCCCACCTCTGTTTCCAAAGCATGGGAATAAAGAGCTCTGCATTCCACAGGTCTGAGCTGCCAGCTCTCCCCCTGCCCACAGTTCACAGGGAGCCCTGAATGAGATTAACAAAAGCGTTCTGTTGGACCCCTCTTGGCTGGCTTCCACGTCAACAGCTCGCAGGGTCAGGGGTCACACTAACTACATTCATTCCCAGCAGACCCCTTGCTCCAAACACAGGCTGCCAGTCGCACAAACTCCCAGCTTTTCCTCTAATCCCCTGAGATATGTCTGATCTCTCCACATGTTTCTGCTCAATTAAAGCAATATCACACCTTGCAAATGGAACAGAGAAAAAGAGAGGGAAGCAGCAGAGAGTGCAGCCGCAAAGACGACCAGAGGAAAGAAAGTGAGAAAAGTGAATGAATGGAACATAGACAGTGAAAGAGACAGAGGATAATGGAATTATTAATCTGCTTGTAGAAGGCACTAACACATGAGACTGCACACCTGATGAAACACCAGGGGCAAAAGCTCAATAGTTGATGGAGGACACATGACTGGCAGGGTAGTGAAATGAATACACACATTCACACAGAGTACACTGACGCACACACACACACACACCTGCACTTGAATCCCTGTGTGAACTGCATGATATATATATATATATATATATATTAGGGCTGTCACAATTAGTG
>JAPTMW010000029.1:9556325-9571438 GCA_029822955.1 Ostorhinchus angustatus
GCAATAATCGTTTATCATTATTGAGACGACGGTGCTGCTTTGGGGACCTGGCGGCAGAATGGAAAACAGATTTCCTCCAGGCTGAGGCAGAGGTGTTTGAGGCTGTGTTCACTCTGCAACTGAAAAGAGACTGGAATCAGATTTGTAGTCTCACATAACACAGATTTAATGTTTCCTAATCAATGTGGACAGCAAGAGCATTGCACTGATGAAGTTCTTTTTTTATTCCAATAAAGACCCAACAGTGAGGCAATCTGAACACTTAAATAGGATTTTCCCCGTGACAAAGTAAATCTTGCTTTTAATTCTACTCACTTGAAACAAGTGTCCTGTGTATTTGAGCCATAGTTATGTCATAAAGGACACAGAAACTGAAGGCAGGTAAAGCTTACAAATACTGTGAATGGAATATAAAGCATCAATGATTTTTTATTTATTTGATTAGATTATATGAGGAGCAATGCACCCATAGAATAAACAGTAGATTTTAGTAAATGTCCCATATTGGTGATTCCAGGTTTGTTTTAATTTATTTTAATGGCATGAAGTGTGAATATCAAAATTAACCACAAAAACTTCACTCTGAAGCCAATGACAGAAGATGTAATTCAGTTAAAAAAAAACATTTCATGTTTTCATGATATAAACATTTAGCTTATATTGTGTATTCCTGACTTGGATGAGACGTCACTCACTATGCAATAAAAACCCTGTTTGCAGACACATTCAGACCTTTCTAATACAATAAAAAATAAAGTCTAAATTCTAAAAACTAAACTCACTTGAAACTTTACCCGCCAAAAGTACAAAGATAAGATTTTCAGTGCTTTCAATACCCAAGTTAAGTGTATTTTAAAGTAAAGAAGTTGGGGAAGTGACTGAAAGGTTTTGAGAATATACAAGCAAGTTTTTTCTATAAGAATCCACATTTAGCAGGTTAATTGTTAGCATGAAGAGTAGCATGGATGGGGTTAAACGGACCATCATTACCTTAGTTTTTTTGCCAGGACATGTTGTAACTTTGCAGCAAACTTCATAAGATAACTGTTAATTAGTTCAAAAAGAACATGCTTCATGGCAAAATGTGTGAAAAGTTTCAGGGAGATCTCAGTGTGTAAATGTCATGGTCATAAAAAATTTTGAATGTGTGTGACTTTCGAGCCTTTGGGTGATATTACATGAGAAATGATCATGCTACCGTGATAATATAGCAACAAGGACTTAGAAGAACATTAGAAATCTGTTGTCAATCCATCAGTCTGCTGCTGCATCCAGAAATCTAACCTGAAACTATATTTTACAAGTAGGAAGCCCAATATTAAATCTGTGCAGAAACACCAGCAACTTTTCTGAAAGACAACCAGCTGAGAAAAACAGTGAAAAAGTGCTGTGGTCACACAAGCCCATGTGCTTGCTGATTTTCAGGAAAAACAGATTCTACACACTAAGATGCAAAAGACCAAACAGACTTTAATCGGGAGCAAAAGCAGCATCTGTGATGGTCTCTGGGTGGCTCAGTGCCCACCATGGCTGACATATCTGTGAAGGTACTATTGATGTGAAGACATATAATATATTGGAATTTTAAAGACACATATACTGGCATATAGTCAGTATCTTTTCCCATAAAGTGGATTTCAGCAGGGCAGTACAACACCTCTTTCTGCACAAGATGTAACAACATAGCCTTGTAGTCAGATATTCTTTATATTTTAATATTGTCAGATAAGTTTTAAATAATTAAAATGTGTAATAGCTGTTGAAAAGGTGAACATTCCCATTTTGGGGTGGTGTTATGAGGGGAATCATAAACTTAGCATTTCTAAAATAAGGGCTACAGAAGAAAAGCACGTTATATTATGTGCTTCACTAAAATGTGTTCCAATGAAACCAGTGGCTCCAATTATATTTGTTGAGAGGTAGCTAGTGATATTTGCTTCACCTTACATTTGAAGTACATGTAAAATCTGAGGATTAATGCAATTCAGGAAGATCAGTTCAACTCTGTGTGAAGTTGAAATGAAAATGTGAATATATGAAAATGTCAATGTGACTGAGAGCTTGTGTCTCTGGGAATGGACTGAGAAGAGAAGCAGAGGTGTCCCAGCTTGTGTGTGTGTGTGTGTGTGTGTGTGTGTGTGTGTGTGTCCCAGTCCCTGAGCGTAAGGTGAGAGGGTTGTTGTGCTCTGTTTTATTGCGCTCCAGCCTGCAACTGAGCCAGACTTTTAATTGCAGTAGCAGTGGAGGGAGGGGTTGCTGGGGAGACTCGTCACCCTGCTGCCGTGAGCTGGGAGGCTGGGAGTCAGGGCAGGTCCTGATCCTCTCCCCGGGGGCCCTGGGGCCCAGCAAACTGTCACCTCTTCCTCCTGACGCTGCACACCTGAGGCTCCTGGCGCTACCACCACGCCCCCCTCCCACACACACATACACCTCCACCACCTCCTCCTCCTCCTCCAGCCCAACACCCTCCACCCCTCCTTTCAGCCTCGCACCCACCCGCCGGCCCTGCTGATATTATACAGCTCACAACGTCTGTCTATACGCGTCTGCTGATCAATAGGCTTGACTCGGAGCATATCGACGCTGGCATCGGCCTCATTGATCACATCCAGCCTCCATGGTTGGGTTTTCAAAGATAATTGGGCCCGGGAACCTGCCTCCTTATGAGTGACAGTGGGCTGAAATGATAATCAACTGGATCCAGTCCAAGTACAATCCCAGCAGGACTGGCTGGACTCGAGGCAGACGGCAGGGTTTCCTATTTTTAAAAGGATCTTTTAGTTAAGCTGTAGCCTCCAACAGCAGCTCAGTATTAATAAATACTGTATCTGTGGCTACTGGAAATACCACACTATGTTCAAAAACCACAAATGTGGCATTTTATGGTAAATTCCAAGTGAAGTGTGACTAAATATAACACAATAATGCTATATCTAAATCTCAGGGTATTGATTAAATACTTAAGGCAGTAGTGCTACAACAACCAGAAACCAAAAATATCCTCCCCCTGGACACTCGGCCCCTTTTCAAATTGAGTGTCTGAGAGATGATGTAAGGCTTTAATAAAAGGCCAGGCTGCTGATATTGATATTCATTATTACATGGCCTGAGCTAACCCCATTATGTTCCCATTAGGACTAATAACATATACAGCTAACTCATTTGTTTCATTTAGCCATTCACCATATACAAAATTAAATGACACCGGTTGGTGACAAAAGGAGACAAAGTGGTTGCACTTGATTCGTGCACATTTTTAACTCACCATTTTAAGAGAAAAGAGAGTCATCTGAATATGAAAGGAGATCTATGGAGGATAATGAGCATGCTAAATCAATATTTCATATGTGAAGAGTGAGATTTATAGTGTATTGTGTGCCAAGCAGTTCTTTTGTTTTTTTTTGTTTTTTTTTCCTGACACGAATTCTTATCTGCTTTCCAGCAGGTAGCCACAACACAGGATCAGCCGCACCAGAATAGCTTTGCGAGGTAGTGATGTAGCTGGTGAATTGGGTGAACGACGGCGAGCCCAGGGCATAGGCCTACATATTCAGAGAGAAGAGGACTCAACCTGCTTTTGGAGGATGAAGGCTGCTAAAAATAAGCCAGAGGAGCAGAAATCACACAGACAGAGAGAGAGAAAGAGGAGGAGCTGCCATCAGCGGGCTGGGCTGGGTTTTGCCCCTCACTGATTTAAGCCAGAAAGCTCCTACATCTTCACTGCTGCCCCTTCTGCCCCTGCTACCCCTTCTCTGAGCCCAAACCCCCTGTGAGACGCTGTGCCCCTGTGCTCAGCCTGTCAGGCCAGCACACCAGCTCGCTACCGAGAGGCATTATGCTAATGGGAGGGCCTCCTTCCCTCTCTCCGCGGCCCTTCACCGCTCAGTGGATCGGCTTGCCTTAGGGCCCTGCTGCTTGTTTTGACAGAGCATCCCCTGATAGTTGGGATTAGTCCAGCTTGTTTGGCTAAACTAGGAGAGGGGGATCTTAGGCTACTTTGAGTTTTTGGAGCTCCGCTGGAGCCAGATGCCTCCTGCTTTTATCCCCACCAGGAGAGGGCCTGCACCCCCCAAGGCCTGCCTACAGCCATGGGCAGCCATAACCATCCAGGCAGTGTCAGGACCCACACTGCACACACACACACACACACACATAGGCAGCACAGAGAAACACAATAACACTTGCACACACGGCTCATACCATATCCAGAAGACAAAATATTCACCGCACATAAATAGTCATGCAAAAGAACCTTCAACCTGCAACCATCACAAACCTCCTGTGATGCAACCCGGAGATACAGTGAAACTCGCATCAGTTGGCTGGAATCAGCACGCAGACACTGAATATGAAAATGAAATATGAAATAGAAATTAAAATGTTTCACTGATTGTTTCACTCTTTGTAGTAGTCCTGGCAGGATAGGGGATAAAACACCAGGGTCCCGGCACTTCCCAGGGAAACCTTACATGAGGAAGTGCTGTTTTATGGCTACATTCCTGCTCTACATTAATGGAGGCGTCGGGCTGCTATCCCTTTGAGAGAGGCTTGAACCTCTCTATTAAAGTGGCTGACCTGTGGTCGGCGGTTCAAACAGCCGGTATGCACATTAACGTCACATTCCCGGCGTTAGTGTCTGAAGAAGGAGGAAAAGAGAATAAATAAGAGGAGGTGGAGTGATCTCCCTTTCAGCAGCCGTCCCCAACAGGAGGCCCACGCTATATTTTATTCACTAATGTCAGGTGGGTTCAGGCAGACTCAGGGTCGTCCTCAGACTGGCCTGCTCCCCGGTTTTCATCAAGGTCAGCTGGATGAAAAATAGAGCTATCCCCCTGTTAGATCGACTACAAAACTCTGCTGCTGAGGCAAAATGCAATAGAAAGAAGATTTAAGAGGAGGAGAGAAGAAGAAAGGAAGAAAGGAGGGCAAAACGTGAGCAACAGAAAAATGATGATTGTGAGAGTGAAGGGGAAAAATCATCAGAAAGGAGATGGAGGAAGAAAGCAAATTGGAAGCAGAATTGCAGTGGAAACAACAGGGAAAAGTAGAGGAGGAACAAGGAAGAGGGAAAGAAAACAAGACAATTGGAGATGAATGAAGACAAGACAATCAATAACAAGAAAAAGGAGATGATGAAAGACTGGAAAGAGGGAGAAGAAAGTGGGAGAAAACGAAGAGAGAGGAGAGGAATCGGAGAGGAGAGTGTGGTCTCAGGAGGGCCGGGTCACGGAGGCCCAGGGGTGATGTCAGCCTATTAAACTGATTTCACAGGTTCCCTTAACGAAGCCTCTGGCATGTTAAAGGGCAGGAAGCATCCTATTTCAGCCTTTCTTCCCCTCCCCTTTAAAGCCGAGCGAGTGCGGGACTTATCGACAGCTCCTGACAAACAGGCGTGAAGGAGGGCAGCTGCTGGGGCGCTCCTCTCAGGACCCAAAACACAAGGTGGTATTCAACAGCGGACCTGCCGATCTTCAAACCCCAGCACAGCTCCATCTCATCGCTCTGCGCTGCCCTGACGGAAACCTGATCCTGAATGTCGAGCAGCAGGGTTCGACTGATGGGGGGGCTATTTCAGGATGATATTTTTGGAAGAGAGTTGCTCGTAGAAGATAGATCAAGATTCTTTTTTTCTTTTTTTTATGGTTTTATGACCACAGACATGCAGACAAATAATTAATAGTTATGAGTTTGATATGAAATTTTGTATCTGTCCTTGGTTTGTTCAGACTACATTTCCTTCCAAACTATAAGATGTGACAGTTAGACATGTCAGTCACACACACACACACACACACACACACACACACACACACACTGTATTTTCACATTAAATGTACTAAAATAATGTTACTATTATGTATTTTTTGGTCAATTTTTAACAATGCAAAGCAATTTCACCCCCTGTCTTCATTTATAAATGATAGTCTTGATTGATGACATTGTTTAATCCAAATATTCTCCACAATATCCTCCCATTACCCTAATTGGTTAAAGTGTTATTTCAAATTACTTGAAATGTAGTAATGCAAGGTTTTTATTACCATTACTTAATTACTATTGCAGTCAGCTTGGCTAAACAGACATAAGTAGGACTTTGCACAAAAGCCAAGTGATGCTCTGCTATGAATAAAGGTATTTAGCCACTTAAGAAAAAAAAAATGTAAAAAAAACCCATTAATTTAAGCAAGTTCTATATTTACAATATTTCTACTGTTTTAATTGCTTTTACGGTGAAAAAGCTGTTATATCATTCACTTCACAAGGCTCCTTTGCATGAACACTCATTTCACCTCATGGACAATAGGAGTTTGGACACATAACACCAAAGTCACACAAGAAATTTGTGCATTTAATGTGTAATTAGAGACATATAGTGGTAAAGCTACAGAACATAACCAGTTGAATAAGGGTGCTTTCACACAGCGTACTCCAGTCCGTACCGGACTCCAGTCCCTTCACACCTTTCCCACAGATGTTGTGTTCACATACTCGGATCGCGGCCCGGGCCAGAGTACGAATGGGTGTTCCAGGGCCAAACAGTAGGTGGTGGTGTGGAGGAATTCTGTTGCTATCCAACAAACGCAGAAGTCAGAAGAAGACAAACCCTTACCTATCTGTTAGCCTGTTGGAGGAAAAGAGAAGCAGAGCGACCTTCGTTGTCCCTGATATTTCACCCAGTGGTTCGGTAGATAAGGTGAACCTGTGCAGTGCAGATCTGACGATTTTTAAAGAGAAAATAGGGGCACTGTCTATGTTTTTGTGCCGATTTACCCACTTCCGCTGGCGGAATAATGATGAGGTCACATCTGGACTCCGGCATGGTTGCTTTCACATGGCATCGTACCGTGCCAGAGTACGGGTGGCCCGGATCCAGGACCACCTTCTCAAGTGGACTCAGGCACGGTACTGGAGCACGGTACATTGTGTTCACATGGACAAAATAAAGCGGACTTGAGTACATAGCTGTGTGAAAGCGCCCTAACGCTCATCTCACCCTCTCCTCTGGTGGCCACGAAAAATATGTCATGCCTTAGTCGGAGTCAAGTTGTGTGTTTTATGTTACACTATTACAACACCTTCCATCTATCATTCACACTCATCCAACATCATTTACGTTTTATTGATAAACTCAGTTAAAGTCTTGCTTCTCTTGTTTCTTTGCTGTTTGGGATTTTCATTCTGGGCTTTTTGATATTATTGATTATTATGGGTATTTGTCATTATGATATGCATTATTTTACACATTATGGGATAATAACTCATGTGATGGTAATGCACTATAATAGATAGCATTAAACTGGAAACACAAAAACAAAAAAGCTCTGATCATGCTTTTGCAGAAACGTGGTGTACATCATAGAATACAGGTGTCAAACATGCGGCCAGGGGGCCAAATCCAGCCCGCCAAAGGGGCCAGTCCAGCCCTTGGAATGAATTTGTAAAATGCAAAAATTGCAATAAGATATTAACAATCATTATAGTTCAGGTTCCACATTCAGACCAATTCAATTCCAAGTGGGTCAGACCAGTAAAATACTATCATAATAATCTATAAATACTCACAAATCCAATTTTTTCTTTTTGCAAATGTAAATTTTTTTCATGTATTTACACTAAAACAAAGTATAATTTCCCGAAAAAAGTGAATAACCTGAACAAATATGAACAACCTGAAATGTTTTAAGACAAGTGCAATTTAAAAAAAAAAATTCTGCCTGATATTAAATGTCTTGTATATTTGTAGACCCACTGTGATCTGTAAGTTATAATGAACATGTTTAAATGATAAAATGAAGCATAATATTGTTTGTTCATGTTATTCACATTGTTTGAAAGGATAATTTATAGATGTAAACATTTCCATTGCTTAATTTTGCTTTTTTCACTCTAAACCATAGAGAAAAGTTTGGAGTTGACAGTATTTATATATTACTATTGTTATTATTTCACGGGTCCGACCCACTTCAGATCAAATTTAGCTGAATGTGGCCCCTGAACTAAAATGAGTTTGACACCCCTGCGAGAGACCTTAAGCAGATTTTTTTTTTTAAAAAAAGGTCATTATAGGGCAAAGAAAACTTAAGTACTATTTTCAAGTGATTATACACTGATGAAAATGGAAATATCTGTTTTATATTCTGCCTCTGCAGTAAGGAGAATCCTCGCATCCACATGGTTGTTTTGTTATTCCACCATGAAGCCCATCCTACTCCAATAAGTTGTTCCTTTGGTATATATCTAAAATATCACTTAAACATTACTTAACTTTTACAGTATGACTGGTGATTAATTGGGATTGAATTATGCTTAAAAAGGTCATAACTATGGACTGTCATGAGCAGGATGCTTAAACAACTGTGTTATTAACAGGACAAGCTCAACAGAGGTGCATCCTATTACTCACACAGTACCTAACAATGCCTTTAGCAATTAGCCTTAGCATTAGCACATTAGAAGCCAATGAAGATGCTTGGGGACCGACTCCAGATGGTTGTCTGCGATCAGGGCTACTAACAGGAGAATTAACACTTGCATACCTGTTATTTTTTTGCCAGAGAAACCAAAAGACCTGGATGAAACCCACATGACAGATAAAGTCCTCACAGAAAGGCTCCGGTCTGTTGAAGTGTCAGGCTGTGAAAATATGTAAATAGAAGAACAACACATCCAAAAGTTGCAGAAATGACATCATTGTAACTGTCTCCCTCCATGATCTATTCAGAGTCTGAAGATGCTACAGCTTCTACATGACCAGACTGTAGTGATTTTCTGCTCCTTTAATACCTTTTCACTTCACTGTCAAAAAAAGGTAAAACGTGCCAAGTCCCCAGTTGTTTTGGAGTTGGTGACACATATTATATGTGAGAAGAGATGCAGTCCATTGAGCTGTTCAACACAAAACTAGATATTTATTTACCAAAAACTGCAAATTTCCTGACTTGTAAAATTATTTCTTGAATTTACAAACACATCTTATATTTAAATGTGGACACAATTGAAATAGAAAAATAAAAAAAAAATCTTTATCTTTTGCCATTGATTACCATTCTTATTCTTTGACTCTCTATAACAACTTCTTAATTGCCTACAAAAATGTACTGATAGAATAAAAGTTAGATACATTTCTACAATTCTACTGGTTAGTTCTGTGCAAAGCTGCTGCACCTACAGTAACATTATCCATGTCAATATTTTTTCTCCCAGTCTTGAACATCTCATTACAGGGACAACATCTTTTCCATATTTTTGTCTGACATCACGTCCTGCATGATTGTCACTGCTCTACATACCAAGGGTCCACTAATCTATTTGTTACCAATCCATCTATGTATGATGCAAAGTGAAAAAATAATCCAAAAAATCTAAAAGCATTGGAAGGGGTGGAAATACAGATATTTGAGGTAAAATGATGAGAATATAAGTAATAAGTTGCCAGAAAGATCAATAGTTGAGTATAGTACACATACATAAATACCTACATACTTAGTTTTGTCTTTTGTTAGTTTCTACTTGTGCCAGTGAATGTATTCAGATACATGGAGATACATGTAAACGGTGACATTTTCATGCTGATAAATATATTTATGTCATCAAATGTTTAGGTTTTAGAGTTATATATTGATAGTATAAAATGAAGTTCTCTAAATAAATACAATACCGGTATACTGTCAGATGCATGTGTGTGTCCCTTCTCTCCCAAACATCTACACAATCTGCTGAATCGTCCTGTCTGTTATCTGCAGCTGGCACTCTGTTGCCTTGCTATCAGTCCCTACAGCATATGCTACCAGGTGTTCTCTCCCTCCAAACGCAATCTTTCATCAAGGTAACCCAACTGCAGACAAATTAATTAGGAGAATATCAAGTCAACAGAGCCAGGCTCTGAAGTTGAAGGTGGCGTATCAAAGCAAAAAGCCAGATTTCTTGGCTTCTGTCCCCTTCTTTACTTGTCTCCTTGTAAAATCTCTTCTTCCCCATTCGTCCCCATATGCCATGAGATGCAGACTTATTCTGATTAAAGCGGGAGTTGAATCACACTGTTTTAAAAACCATTTCTCATTGTAAACATGAAAAGTAACATGATGAAAATGATGCCTCATAAAGGAATTTACAGATTCATATTACCCCAATCGACCAAAAAATGTAGGAAGTAATGAAATATTTGTAAAATGATAAACTAAACTAAACTTTTTCATATGCACTTAGTCATTACTCACTAGTAAACACAGCAGAGGTAAAATAATGATCACTTGTGAGATTGATCATCAGTAAGCGATGACGTGCATCATAACTAAAGGTGCAGTGCTTGATAGTTTTGGTTTTTTTTGCATGTTTGGGCAAAAATTCCCTAATTATACTATATTGCATGTTATCTTTCCAGTTGAAAGAAGAATGAAGTAGATTTAATGTTTTCAGACATGTAGGAATGATTGATATCTGTACAGATCACTGTTGAGGTTCAGTTTGGAGGTTTGTAAAAGTATCTTATTTTTTATATATAATAGCCTGAAATCATTTGTCTTATCAATCATCTTTTAGTTATTTACTTTGTACCAGGAAGGAATGTCCACAGAAAAAAAGATGTACTTGTTAAAATTCTATCTTTTTCACCTGTTTGCGACTTCTGCAGGTACAAATAAATGGAATTTGTAGCCAGATATTCTACGATTCTATCTTTCACATCGTGCTCCCTACCTGTTTCTTTAGCATATAATAATAATAAAATAAATCACTAAAGTATGTGCATGATTTACAGATCTAATTATATGGACACATGCTTTTGATCATAATGCATGGATGAAACTATAATGCAAAGAGTTATATCACTAGCCAAGGTTTCAAAAAGTAAAAACTCTTACACAGCTGTAGTGTCCATGCTTTATTTTTTATGTGTGCTCAGTCAATTGAATGCATCCAGAACCAGATCCAGATCACATATTCTTAAACGAAGTGGCTATTGACACAGTACTGTGGCACCAAATATTGGTTTGTCTATTACCACAGAGCCAATCAGTGCCCCTTGTTAGTTCAGTCTAGTCTAGACTGGTAACTAATTACATCCTGAAAAGTACCAAGGCAATCAGATAGCAAATACACCAAAGTTTAAAACGGTGGAGATTTACCTCACACAGTAATGTATCAGGCTAAAAACATAGCGGACTTGGGTTCAATTCCTGGTAAAACTAGCTTTTTTTTTTTTTCCTGAAGATTTTCAAACAGGAAGTGGGAGCAGTAGTGCACGGCGCCAAGTGAGCTAGTAGGTAAATCCAACATACATATAAATCAGCCACTGGGACAACGCTCAGAGTGCAGAATTTAACTGACACAGAACTGAGAAGTAACATGCACACTGCCGCATCTAACATGTACCTCTGCCCACCAGAACAATAATTCCTGTTATATACTATATGCTATCACTAATTTGAAATTTCTTCCATCAATTGCCACAATACTGTGGCAAAATGCAAAAAACAATGCACAGAAGTATATGCCATATATCACCACAGTACTGTGGCAACAACAGGCTAATGAGTTCATGTAACAGTATCCATGATGGGCTCTAGTACAAATGCTAACATTGGATTGGCTCTATGTCAAACGATAAATAGATATTTCATGCCACAGTACTGTGGCAGTAGCCCATTATTTAAAGTATGAAGGAACAGTAGGCTACAGGCGTCTTCATATGCACAGCAGAGGTGTTCAGCCCTCAAGTATGTTTTGTGAGGTCAGATACATTGCTGTGATCAAATTTTCACATGACCCAGTGTGGGAAGAAACAGGGTTAGTTTGAGCTCTGTTGGCCTGCTAAATGGACCTGAATTCCAAGTTGAGGAAGACATTTGGGGAGCTTTTTTGGAATGGATAAGGTTTAATCTTGGGAAAAGAGAGTCATGAAAAAAAAAATCAAGAATTTTCCTATATTTAATCAACTAACCTTCTAGATGTTGATAAAAAGATTAAAGCACATTGAGAAGTTATTATATCAAAACACAGAAGAGTGAAGTTAAAGTGACTTTTATAGCAAAATACCTCATTAACTTTTTTTTTTTACTTTCATTTTTATTGATATTTTCAACATTTATAAATTGCACCAAAACAGAGAAAAGTGAAGAAAACATGACTTTTTCAGCAACATATGTCATTGAATGAACAGGAAAAACAAGCATTTATCAAACTACACAGGTTTTATTGGTGAATCAGTGTAACAGAAGACACTGGTATTTCACTGTATTGATAGCATTAGTGGTTCAAACATTCAGAAACATTTTAGATCAGTAGATACTCTTGGGTCTTCAAGGGTTAAGACAGACAAAAATAATTCTGATTATTAATTCAACGAAACTAAAGTTGCATAGCAGTGTGTGTTTTTGAATTTAATCACAATATAACTTCTTTGATAGATGCACAGTGGTTCAGCCTGCTGAGAAGCTTCCAAACTTCTGGAAATCCAACAGAATAAGGAAAGGAATGTTTGGTCCACCTTGTTCATCCTTTAAAATAATTGCGTGAGCAAGTTATTTGCAGCCTTTGGAAGCAACAATCCTTAAATATTTTCAAGTCCTGAACAACAACTTTTATACGCCACAGACCAGGTTTGTCTTGCTTCTGTCCCTCTACAGGAAACTCATCACCTCATATTACCCTCACCTGGGTCTAATAAACCAGGAAGAATTAAGTGTTTATGTGGTTATCAGGTGCTGGTGTTTGAAGCATTTTCGTTCTGACTGCGCAATTATTTGCAATTATTGGTGGAATGGGAGTTGCTTATGTGGGACTTAGTTTTAGCTTGCTATAGTGTTATAACAATAAAAATGTAAAAGGTCAAACACAGCCTTTTCACGTACATTTTTTCTTCTCATAATAAAAGGTGGCCTCTTTCCTCATCAGATAAATGCAGCTAAAAAAATGAAAAGAGCCAAACTGTTTTTTCCATTCATCTCATGGTGAACGTACATCTTCATATGCATTAGAAGACTCATCACCATTCACACACAAACACACCTCATCAGGATGACTGGCTCTGTGCACTCATTCCTAGTCTTTTCACTGTTCAGCTCTTAGCTAAATGGATCTCAGCGCCATCCCACAGACACCAGTGACCTTCAGTCATTTAGCAGGCAGTATGATAGGGACATGATATCAACACCTGAACAAAGCGCAGCGTAAAGCGCCACATCAAGCTCCTGTTTATTCATAGCGCAGTTGGCTGGGTCTGTCATCTAGAGGTCAGTCATTTGAATACTCCCCCATTACGGGCGACCGCCGTCCCTTTGCCTTCCAGTTAAAACAGTCCCACATCAGCCACTTCAAAAGAGCTCGGCTTCAAACATCGCGTTTCCAATATGACAAACGTACTTCACAGCAACAGCTCTGACAAAATATGCAGCAGCTGCCTAACGTAAAGGATGAAACGTGTAAAAATCAAGACTGTGCTGCGCTCGTGTCAAAGAGGAGACATAGAGAGGCAGGGAACAAGAGAGTGAGGAAAGAGGAAAGAAAGGCAAGAAGAGACAGACAGAAAAGACAGGAGACGGAAGAGAAAAGCCCAAACAGGCTTTGTTTTAATTACTGGCGCGGGAAAGGCGGGGAAAAGCTGAGATTTTTGCTCGTTAGAGTATCGCTTTGGATCAAACGCTATATTTACATATCAGATTAAACTGCTCCCACAAACGGTGAGATCTGAGCTGTGAAGGCACGGCTAACGAGAGGAAGCCATCTTCCCGCTCACATTTGGTGGTGGTGGTGGTTGGTGGGGGGGTAACTCTGGCAAAACAACTCATCTATACTTATTAGAAAGAGCAGTGTACAAAGACGTGATGAAGGCAGAACCCGTAGCAGAAGAGCTAGTTAGTGCAACATAAACCGAACAAGTGAGAGAATAAACACCCATCGCACATCACATCACGAGGCGACCAGTTTGGAAGAAATTGGAAGACAGACTGGATTCAAACCTCAATATTTTGCGGCTACACACCAAAGCCGCCAATTAGAGGCCCTGGCAGGTCAAAGTGCATTATGGGAGGTGGTAGGAGTTTAGTAGCAGCACAAATACAGTGTCAGAAACAACTCCTCTGTCTTTCATCCTGCCTTTCTTCTGCGGCCTTTCTTCTCCCCCTCTGTGGAGAGAGAAGAGCTAGCTTTGTGGCTCAAGGGATCCAAAATGACCAGCCATCATTATTCCCTCTCAGATGCCAGTCCTCCCTGCACACACTATCACCCCCCCACCACCACCACCACAACCACCAAGCTCCAAACATGACCACTACCACCACCCCCCTACCCCATCCCACCCTCTGCACAGGGCGCTACATAGGGGACAAGAGGCTGAGGCTGCAGAGGAGTCTCTTTACTGTGTGGAATAGAGACTTCTGAGAGTGAAAACTCCATTACCACAGAGCCACCGCTTCTCTCAGCCATCAAATGAGAGAGAAAGGACAAATACAGGCAGTCACAAACAGTGATGACTGATTACAGGACTGTGTGTGTGTGTTTGTGTATCAGTCAAACCAAGCAACCACTTACAAGGCCGCCTCCAAGAGGGGAAATGCATGGCGTGAGCAGATTCAGCATCTATTGGAATAACAATGGAAGTGATTGGAGCTAACAACCCGAATCACTAGGCACAGGGATTTGAAACATATGTCATGTTGTTGCGCATCAGTGATAAAAACTAATAACAGTATTCCCTGACTGCACTGTATGAGTGAGAGTCAGACACAAAGCCCTAGCAGAGCACAGCCCCCCCCCCATCCCATCCCATCCTGCAGTGTCAGATATATCAGCAATGCTAATGCCCAGGCAACATCCTGCACTGCTCGCACTCAACCACTGAAAAGACATCCATTTAGGCTTTAAAAGACACACATAAACAAAAAAGGAAGGAGGAGATGAAAAGAAGCAGAAAAAATGAAAGAAAAGGCAAGAAGGAGAGAGGAAGAAAGAATGAAGGGAGGCCATGGAGAGAAAGGGAGGGGCAAAAGAGGAAGTCAATTACGTATTCTGAACCTGGCCGATGTAGTCCTCTGGGATCTGCCTCCGCACCTCAGGATCTGTAAATAATTGACAGATAATATTAATTGGCTTTGGATTAGTGAGCAAGCTCAGTATCA
>JAPTMW010000029.1:9604643-9614657 GCA_029822955.1 Ostorhinchus angustatus
GATTTTTACTGTTACCTCTAAGCTTACCTTTAAGTTTATAAACTATATACATAAAAATATTGGGACATATCATGGCGGCAGCTTGTAAGATGTCCTGTTCATGCTGATTTGAGATCTACATAGCAATATTTCCTTAAAGTTTAATGGAAAGTTTAAAAGAAGTTTAAAAGAAACGCCTGAACTCAACATGTCTGAATACTATTGTCCATATAGTGCATTTTTGGCAATGTTTCTAGTGAACTAAACTCAATTTGTGGAGAATGTAATTGTGTTTGCATTATGTTTTGTCATGGCAAAACTGGTGTTTACACATGGTCACCAACAGTGCATTTAGCTCTAAAAACACAACTTAGAAAATAAGCTGGTTTTGACAACATCAAAACTTTATGGCATTTTTAAGCACCTAAAGAACTTTGGTAGGTCTAGGAAGAGATCCAGAAAAGTACAGAAAAACCTGGTTTAAAATACTTATTACCTATTTATTATTATTTAAACTAAACTACAATGTTTTTCAAGCCTTGGAAAATACACTTCCACAACCACAACAGTTAAAGGGTTCTTGTGGTGAATTTTCATTGCTAGATAAGAATCTCAAAATATCACGTATAATACCTGCAGTTCCATCTGATGACTTTCATTATGGCCTGTTTTCAAGTATGCGTGAAAACTAAGTCACTTTTGCATCAGTCGGACATGGTCAGTGACATGTTGCTTCCTTCACAGGCTGTTCCAGCACTGGTAGTGATGAAAGGTCGTAGTACTGTCTGATTACCTGGGCCGACATGACCTGACAACTGATCACATGCAGCAGACACCAGTCTAAGATGACACATTAGCGGCCACTGCAGGATTGCATCTCTAGTGCAAAGATTACATCTGCACAAACAACAAATGCAAACGCATACTTTCCACTTAATCTACTCACTGACTGCTGCTTGTTTACTGACCAAGATCAAGGTGTACCAAGCCATAGTTCTCACCACACTACTCTACTGCTGTGACCCATGGACAGTATACCAGCATCACGCAAAGAAGCTAAACCACTTCCCCACCACTTGCCTTAGAAAACTTCTAGGCATAAAATGGCAAGACAAGGTTCCTGACACCGAGGTCCTCATCCGTGCTTCCCTGGACAGCATGTTCACCATCTTGATGCAGACACAGCTTCGACGGGCAGGACACATAGTTTGCATGCCAGACCACCAGCTCCCAAAGAAACTACTATATGGTGAATTATTCCAAGGAGGTGAGAGAAAGCACCTCAAACATACTCTCAAAGCTTCTCTGAAAGCCTTCGGCGTTAACCACACTGGTTAACAGTTGACAGGACAGGACAGAGGCAAATGGCAGTCAGCGGCCCAGCGAGGTGACCTGTGAAGCCACCAGGACCACTGCAGCGGAGCAACGCAGAAGAACAACCACAGTTCACCTTCTGTTTCACCCACCCCCTGTCCATATTGCCAGAAAACATTTCGGGTGCAGATTGGCCTGTGGAGTCATCTCCATACCCATACAGCCCACCCCCAACACCAGGACGGTCTTTGTTGTTCTGATGGATGAACAACAAGTACTCCATTACCCAGAATCAACGACAGGTATGTCACTTACAGCCAACAATTCCTGCTCCCCATAGGTTCTGCCCAGGTGCCTAATTTGCATAATAAAAAGATCCAGTGTAGTGCATTTATGGCCATTTTTACTGAATTTGCACCTCTCTTGCTTATAAGTGATGTACAAAGCACAATCAATGCCATAAGCATGACGAGTACAGACTCACTTTAAGGTAACGCAAGTTTACAACTGAGCTTGTTGTTGCTGCTTCACCTTCATGACAGATTAAAGCCTCTGCATCTGCTTCCTCCAGGATTATCCATGGTGTCCACAGGTTGGACAGTAACAACTATGGTTTTTCAGAGACTTTGGACTAGTTTGGAGACATTTTTGTGTTGTTGTGTGGACAGAGATATTTTGTGAAACAAAGGTCCTGTGGAGAGAATTAGTTTAAAAATGGAGGAAGAAAATATTCATGTTAGCATAGGTGTTAGTCTGACAGTAGAAGGTCATATGAATTACAGTAGATGAAGATAACAGATAAAAACAACAAGAGGGAAATGATAGTTTCTAACTTGACTTGTCATAATACAAAACTATAATATGACATTTGTCATTACTGTTTTGTAACCCAGACCCGTTGGAAAAGAAACACCTGAACTCAACGTGTACCGATACTTTTGTCTATATTGTGTATTTTGTAAAATGAAGGTTGTGAGAATAGAATTTCTTTTAAAAATGGAAGAAGAAAATATATAAAACCTTCTGATGTTCCCTTTGCTCACTCTGTGTCCCTTCTATCATATGATTCCCTTCTTTTCTTCAGTTCTGTTGCAGCAGACAGTGACAGACTGGGTGTCATTCTCTTCTGACCTGCTGTATCCTCACTCTGTGGTCTGTCTATCCAAGTCACACATCTTCTTGTCAAACTCCTGCAGGTAATCTCTGCTGAAAATCTCTGTGTACCATCTGTCTTTTATTCCCCTCATCAAACATCACAATCCAGTGATTCCAATAGAGTTTAACATTCAAGATAGAGCTCTGATTATGGTGCTGAGCTGGGAAACGTGCAATTTTGGTTATTGCCTAGTGTACTTATCCTATTTTCTGCTTGCATGTCAACATGAAAAGCCAAATCAGCTTCTACATGTGTGGATGTCTCAGCTGTTGGCAACATGTAACACACTGCAAGTCCCCAAACGGACAAAGTCTATTTACAGTATAACACTTTCCATAGTTAACCCATACTGGAGTGGCACTGTGAAGGCCAGAGGGGATGCTGGTATTTTTAATTGAGAACTGATCATAGTTCATACTTTTCCATGCATTTATGACAAAATATAGCAAATCATTTTCCAGGAATCCCAGTAGTTAGTTTTCTTTTAACTAGTGTTTATGTCTAATTTTACCCATGTCACTTTGGTAAACACCAACTTATTCTTTAATAGATTTCAAACTAAGTAAATATCTGATCAAGACATCAGCGCTGGTTCATAATCAGCTTTATATTTTAGCCCAAACTGATGCTATTTCCTGTCTAAAATGTTAGCACATGTAAATGAAAACACATACACACATATATGGTTTCTCTGCCCTACAGGCTTGAACCCTGGCTGTGTTAGAATTAACTACTTCCTCTGAGGTGGCAATAAATTTTTTTTTTTTTTTAAATGCAGCCATGGGAGCAGCTAGCATCGGATGCTTCTTTAACTCTCATCTGAGTATACACCGAAAGTTCTGCGTCCTTGAGATCCAACTTTTAAGCATCAAACGGACCGAAAAGTCATACTAATTGATGGTGCATCTGATTAAAATGAGTGGCTAATGAGAATCGAGCCCGGAAGAATGCGAGAGAATCAGTGTTCAAGCTCAACTTTTAACCTTTCTGTCGGAGGGCGAACTACTTTGATGTTCCTTGGTCTTTTCATCAGGCCCGTTTTTAGTTATGAAAAAGGCATTTTCAAAGTACAAAGGCGAAGCTCACATTTGTAATTTGTCTCCTCTTCAGGAACAAATGGTCATCAGAAACACCATTTTTTAATTTTTTTTCTCCCTCTATGAACTATGCAGAGGGGAACTAAAAATAAAGCTGCAAAATGAGAGGTGAGGGGGCTGAGGGGCTGTGCTGTCAATCTGTGGAGTAGATTGGGAGGTTCGGATCCACAGCCGTTCTGCCTGGAGTCTTACACCCAGAGCAACTATACTGTGATCACACCCTCTACAGACTTAGAGGCTCTCGCCTAGTTAGAGGCAGGGGGAGCGGGGATTGGCGAGGGGTGGTAGAGGTTGTACATGTGGTTGTGTGTGTGCGTGTCGGTGTGTGTCACAGGGGGTGCGAAGGGGAGTGCAGGCGGTACTTGGATGGAAATAAAGGTCGAAATCCTTGACTGCGAAAACTGTCATAGCAGGGGACATGTGCAGAGCCTGTTTGCCTAATAACCTGGGTCTTGTAAAAATATGAATGTGGAGTCCTCTGGAGCATATAATTTAACACCCCTATGCCAGGGGAGATGAGTGAGAATTGAAGCGGGTACACCTTGACAAAGGCTATTCTCCTGGTTTCACACCAGCAGAGCAGTACGAGGTGGGGTGCTGCTGCTGAGACACAGAAGGCAGCATATATGAATCAAAGCTGTACAAAAAGTCACATTCATGTAAAGTCACTCAATCTGTACACATTACAAAACATGCTATGAGGTACGGTACAGGCATTCCTTTTAAGACAATAGGTCTGATTGGCAAAAAAAAAAAAACAACACTCATTACACTTTTCAAGTTGGTCTATAAGGAACCAAGACTGTGGAACATTATTTCGTCTCAAAGTTTTGTATTGTTTTATTGAGTAAAATAACTTCAGGAAACAGTTAAAACTTGACTTGGGATGGGCAGATTTTAATCTCAGTATAGAACAATAATGTATATATACCTCAAAGGAATATTCATTTTGTGACAGTTTTGGCATCTCTCAAAGCAAATTATACTTGTATTGTCTTTGTTACCCACAAAAGTGTATGGGATGTAAATGTAATTTGGAGTGCTAATCATGCTATAACTCACTAGGCTGTTTACAATATTTTGCTTCCACTTACGATACAATACAGAAACCATCTATGACATATCGTGTAAGTCAGTTGTTCTCAGTCTTTTCTGTCAGGCCCCCCTTTGGAGGATGAAAAATCTCCAGGCCCCCCCTCAACCCCAACAACATTGTAACAGTAGTACAATTATGACTTTTATTGAAAGAAACATGAATATTGTAAAGTACTTTTTGCTTTTCCTTGAATAATTTTTGTTCAAATTAAAAATACTTTTGAATTTTGCTTGAACAATACAAATAAATTCAACAAGACTGCACCCTGAGACAATATTTTTCCAAATGAAAATAGGAAATGCACAATTATCTTACAACTATGACAATAAACTTACTTTTTTTTTAGAACAACAAACAAATTTTGCTAACAAAGATGAACATTTTAACAATATCAGTGGCTGCAATGAGTCTGTTTACTTACATAGCACATCTCAGAACATTAATGTGCAAACTGTATAAACTGTCCAAAAACAGAAACATTGCACACTTTTCTTTTCCCATAAAACACTTGTCCATTCTCCAAACCTTTGTCTAGTCTAGTGACAGATCGCCATGTCAGTAGATTTGTTTGCTGTACATCCCTAAAATGAGTCTAGCTCCAAGGTAATGTCCCAGCTCCCAAAAGATTAGTTCCACCTGCTACATATTCTAACCTGAAAAAAAAAAAAAAAACACCCTGGAGAGATCCCATGCCCCCTTGGCAAGCCTTTGTGCCTCTCCTGGGGGGCCCGCCCCACAGTTTGAGAAACAGTGGTGTAACGTGACAAGAGAAGAAAAAGTTGCATTTTGAAAATCAGGAAGAAAAATTGAAAGTGCACATTATAGATCAAATTGCATTATTTTCACAGAGTACACTGCATTCAGAAAACTATGTAATAAACATAGATTTATGTACAATAAAAGATAGATTGGTGAAATTAATATCATAGCGAAATAAAAGTGGAAATCATGAATACTTTGCAGTACTTATCAATAAGTATTTTGCACAGAGTTGTTTCATGTTTTAATAAAAATAATTGAAAATACAGAAACATCTATGTATTTCATTTAAGCTTTGAAACGCTTCAGTTATTGTACTCTGAAGGTCTGAAGATGCCACTGGAATAAGACGAGCTGAAAAGAAGAAATCCTCACCTCATTGGCACAAGTAGGGACTTTGACATTATCTCCTCACACATTTCATCCAGTGTTCAGACATGATGGTAGCTTTATTATTATCATTATCATCATCGCTGTGTGTTGGTATTATTATATCTGAGTCAAACACGCTACGTCTTGTACATCACATAATCTCTAATACACTTCATATTGTAATCCAAACATTTGGAAGGTCTCCTTTACGTTTAATTTGATGATAGCTCGACAAATCATCCCCAGGTGGAGATCAATGTTCAATGTTTCTAAAAAAATTTTTAAATAAATAAATTAAACGATGCTTGCAAAGTGAAATATCCTGTTACTGCAATATTTTTGCCTCTTGTTTATGTGTGATCTGCCAATACAAAAAAAAAAAAACAACCACAAATATTGATGTAGTTAATGCATTTTATTTTTTATTTATATGACCTTTATTTTACCAGGTAAAATGTTTGAGAACCAATTCTCATCATGAGCACATGTGTATTTTGTTCCAATGGATAAATAATCTAAGGTTAAATAACCTTAAGGCTGCCTTTCATAAACTTATGGTTGGGATCTAAAATGGGTGCAGAGCTATTTTATGGGGTTGCCCATTGGTAGAACAAAATACACTATACAAAATATAAGAGCTGCAAAGTGCAACACATTATCCTAATTGAAATAGTAGCATGTTTTCCATATTACTTTATAAGAATGGCCTCAACAAAGATAAACAAACAAAAAATATATAAACAAACAAGAAATATATATATTTAATTCAGTGTGTTTTGGTGATGAAAGACTCAGTAAAAATATGAACATTATGAATCACAATCAGAATCAGAATAGCCTTTATTGTTGTTGTATGTGCAATGAAATTAGGAGTACTACTCCAGTCACTGCAACAATATCAATCAAAGAACAAAACCCAACCAAAAAAAAATTACAAAAACTATAAAGTAAAATAAGAAAATAGAATGTCAAATTTTACAAAAACTAAAATAAGAATAGTAGTAGAATAAAATAAAAATAGACATAAAACATGAAGAGATACAATATTAACAATGAGAATCCGTGACGCATTTTTGTGTCCCATGCAGACGTGAAATTGAATTTTTTTTTTTTTTTATTCTCAAGCTGAAACATTCTGGAAGCCATTACCTAAAGGTATGCACCAAAAGAAGTACAATTATGTATCAACCCCTAAAAATGTTAAATGTAGGATGGGATTTTCTCGGACTGACCCTCTAGTGGTAAACAGGTGAATTACACATCACTCTTTTTCGTTTCTACTTTCTGTTACCATGTTTTATTTGAAGACGATTCTTTTTGTTTTTTAGCGAATCATGATGCAAAGACTGATTGTGCGTGACTGTATGGATGTGGCTGAAAAGCAGATACAGGCATCGCTATAGAAACAGCATGACCTATTCTCATTCATAGGGTCTGCTGGGCACACAGCTCTTGACTGGCTCAATCTCAAGTCATTCACTCTGTTCTGTCATGGGGTTTTTGGAGGACTTTTGCTGCTGGGACAGAATGAGAAACAAGAGCTCTGCTTTCTTTTGTCTCTTTTTTTTCTCCTCCCTTGTACCGGTACTGGCCTTGTCCTGCATCTGCTGGGCAGATTAGGCCGACAAGACGAAGGTTGCATTATGTCCTGAGGGGGCTTTACTGTAAGGTTCGCCACCAGTCCTCTCTGCCTCTGTCTCTCCCCACTTAATGTACTGCTTCACTCAAAAGCAGCTAAATCTTTGTTAACAGGGAAACTATGAACTCACAGGGAGTTAATCAGAGTCAGTGCAAGGCTGGCGATTTGCATGTGAATTGGCTGTGGCTGTATACCAGGCCTCTTTATGTCATTCACTCTACAGTGCCTCGGGCTTCTGTCCACTGAGACATCACACTGCCATAGGTGCAAGTTAGAGGGAAATATCTGTATGTCTTTAAAAACTGCACGGAAACAAGGGAGAACAAGGGAAAAATGGATTTTAATTGCAGAAATTCTCATTTCTCCAGCTTTTACTATGCATGATTCCGTGCATTTGGGGGTTAATGATGCGGTTAAAAGTCAAAGAGAATCAGCTTGTTTTTCATATGAAAAATTTCGCAGCACTTTCTCCAACTCAGCTACTTTTTTTTTTTTTTAAACATATTGCTCTTTTCTTTTCAGCGCTCTCGTGAATTTATCATGTTACAGAATGGAGTTGGAGCTTTTCTAAGATTGAAACATCTTCCTTCTTTTTCTATATGGTTTGATTTGAAAAGGTTATTGAGAGGGGGAGGAGAGAGGATGTTAAAGGAGAGAGTAAATCTGATGTGGAAATGTAGACTTAGTAGGATTTATCCATTTGAGAAAAGACCTTTTCACTTGTTTTGTTGGTTTATCCCCTAAACCCCGTCTCACCCCCCTGCCTAAAAGCTTTTGACATCTTCATCTTGTTCACAGTGGGCAGGCTTTGTTTGCTCTGCTTGAAAAAGCGGATGGGGCTCGGCCCTCCCCTCTCCATGGCACAAGTGTAGGACTTTGCCATGGCAAAGGGGGGATTTCTCTTTCCTCTTGCCCCCTCCTTTTCCACATAACTACAATATGGTCATTGTCTGCCAGTGAATAATGTGGCCACTCGGGCAGCATGGACTGCTCCTCGGGCTTTGACTGTGAACCAGCTCTTTTCTTCAGCGTGAAAGGACTCTAATCCATGTAAATATAAGACTCCGAGTACAGCTTGGCCACGGTGGGGAGAGCGAGGGGGAGGAATGGAGGGGAGGGTCAGCAATTTAACCTTTGACCCAACAAATAAGAGGCATGTAAGTTTTAGAATTGCTCTCCAAAGAGGGGCTCCTGTGGCAGAATGAGCTTCTTTTGTAATCCTCGCAGTCTGGGGCTGATTGACAGGGGCCGGGATGGGAGCACGAAGCGACACAAAACCAGCAGAAAAACAGTACCGCGACTCCGCAATCAGAAAGAAGACAAATGGACGATGCTAATTATTGATTATCCCCACCCGGGATGCAGCTGTTTTTGGCTGTAAACCTTCTAATTCAGTGGCAGAAACAAACAAAAAAAAGTCCAGCCTCTAAACACACACGTCAGTGATATCAGATATATGATAAATAGGCTACCCAGTTTTTAATTTCACCTTCTATATCAGGGGTGTCAAACTCATTTCAGTTCTGGGGCCACATCCTCCCAATATGATCTGAAGTGGGCTGGGCCAATAAAATAATAACATAATAATATATAAATAATGTCAACTTCAAACTTGAAAAAAGTAAAATTACATGATGAAAATGTGATCTGTGAATAGATAGATAGAAAGAAAGAAAGAAAGAAAGAAAGAAAGAAAGAAAGAAAGAAAGAAAGAAAGAAAGAAAGAAAGAAAGAAAGAAGTTGGAGACCAACACCTGCAAGATGTTTTTATTTTTGATGAATGAGTTGATTTGGAATACGTTAGCAACAGAGAATCAAACCAAAAGACCTGAGTTAGCTAAAGGCCAAAACTGGCACTACAGTCACATTCAAAATACGGTAGAGCGTGGTACCCCCATCCCCAGACTAGAGGTTGCCAGATCCCGCATGAGCATCTACTACAAGCAGCTAAGCAACAAGTCCTACACTTACAGTGTCTGTTAATTATGTTTATGCTTCATGCATGATGGTTGTGTGATGGTTTGCAAAGTAATTATAGATCAACCGCGGCACCAGTTGGATGTAGCCAAGGCACCCAGGCGGCAGCCGCAGAATCCATGCCAGTGCCTCAATATGTGCCCAGTATCTCTCTTCTATAGGCTACTATATTATGTCTAAAGACTGAAAGAGGACTCATTTGACTGATGTAATGTCTCAATTATGTTTCATTTTGCCATGCTGTGCTAACAGCATCTCAGCACAGTGCATTCCTAATGTCAGCAATAACGAGTCACCGTTTTTGTTTCTAAAGCAATTTATTACCTGTGTCTTTCTTACCTTTGGTGGTTTGTGCTTGTCTTTGTTTACCATGTTGGTATGTGTCATTTCCATTACCATTGCTGCTATGCAATATTGTTGGACTATAAGTTCTGCAGACTATCATTTCAGTAGTTGGGCCATTCCACTGAATGGGTGCCAGTTCCGTCCCCAAGGCATGAATATGCATGAAAATTAACTGTAAAATACATTTTATTATTAAGCAAAGTGTCTGCACATTGATCTAATTGAAAATGCAAGATATATTATTGAAAACATTAATATAGTACAATATTATATAGTTTAT
>JAPTMW010000029.1:9638542-9649156 GCA_029822955.1 Ostorhinchus angustatus
TATTTATTAATTTATTTCTTCACATTTCAGTAAAATGAAACATTAATTGAAGAGCCAACGACAAAAAAAAATCCAGAATTTCAATTATATGCAAGTTCATACTAAAAAGCAAAAGCACCTGAAAATGAAAATAAAGCTGTAAAAAAAAAAAAAAAAAAAAAAAATCTATTTCAGTGGATGATGTGAAGTTGCAGTGACGACTGAAGGATGAAAAACTAAAGCTCTGTAGTACATGCAGAGGAAAGAGAAAGCACAACAGAGCGTTTGATTTCCACAAAGACGACAGCAAATTATCTGGGGGACTGAGACGAAGAAAATGAGACAAAAAGGTTTCTGAATCAAATTTTTTTTCTGAAAAGATGAAAAAAAATATCATCCCGCCGCTTTAATTAACGCTCGCTGAAAACAAAGCAGTCGTTTTGCTTTGATGCGTTTCAGTTTTTCGTGGCTGTTATTCCAGCTGAAGCGCTGCTCCCTGTGCCTGTTTCCCATGGCTCCATCATGATTCCATCGCTAACACGCTCCAACACTCAGCTCCTCAGCTCAGCTCAGACCGCCTCCTCACTCCCTCCATTATTTAGCAAGAGAGCAAAGATTAAGAGTGAAAAAATACATTAAAAAATTGATCATAAAATCATATCAGGGGGACTGAAAAACTCCTAATCGGGGTGCAGGGCCTTCCTAAACCTCATCCTGCAAATATGGGAACGATCTTTACATTTTCACCAAAAACAAGAGGCTAAAGCAGGAATGTCAAACATATGACCCGTGGGCAATTTGAGACCAACAAGATTAGTCATCAAGGGTGTCGGAACTCGTTTTAGTTCAGGGGCTCAATGTGATCTAAACTAAAATAATAGCAAAATAACTTATAAATAATGACAACTCCAAATTTTCTTCTTGGTTTAATGTGAAAAAGTTAAATTGTATTGTGAAAATACTGATGTTTTCCATAATAAAATGTGAATAACCTGAACAAATATGAACAACCTGAAATTTTTTAAAGCAAAAAAAGTGCAATTTTACCCATATTCTGCGTGCTGCTAAATGTTTTGTGCATTTGTAGACTCGTTATAATCACTAAGTTGTGTTACTGATGGGCTGAGACATAATATTGTTGAAATTGCAGTTATTTTTCAGAATAGATTTCAGGTTGTAGATGGTAGTTCAGGTTATTCACCTTTCCATAATGTATATTGGTTTTTCACTCTAAAACCGTTATTATTTATTGGTTAATATGCTTATTATTTTTCTGGTCTATCCTGGTTGAGATTGAATTGAGCTGAATATGGCCCCTAAACTAAAATGAGTTTGACACCCCTGGACTAAAGCGTTGTATTTCTGCATACAAGCATAAAAGAAAAAGGTTTATTTTCCAGTATCTACCACTGCGTTTTTCTCTGTGACTAGTCTTAAAAAGTAAAGGCTGTTATAACTTTTGTACACAATAGAAAAGAGCCCCTGCTTTGTGTGTTTAAGTCGTCTTTTATCCTCGACTCCAGTCAGAGCATCTGAAAACAGACTTTAAACAGACATGAGGAGATGCTCGCTGGTGTGTGCTGTAAAGTTAAAGCTAATAGGAAATGGAAGAAGTGGATGTGTGCGTGTGTGTGTATGTGTGTGTGTGGTGGTGATGTCGGTGCTAACGTGGGTCTTCTTTGGAGTTCTAGGACCTCACTACGTTTAAGGACTATCTTTGTTTGGATTTTTAGTTTACCGTGCATATTTTAGCCTCTTCAGAATTTCATTTAAAGGAACAAAAGACAGTTCGGGCACTTAAAACTGAATTAGGATTTGTCGCCTTTTAGGCAGAAAATGACACATATTTGACATATTGTGCTCGTCTTGGCCTTTTTAATAAGATGTTGTTAACTACAGTGAGTATTTCCAGGTTAAATAAAGGATTATTATTAAATAAATGTACAGAGTTGAGATGGCTAGGATGTACTGATTGATATTAGGATCCCACTTTTTGCCTCATTTGGGTCTCACCAACTGTCTGAGGTTTTATTTGCATTTTGTTTTGTGTTTTTTTTAGCTCCATATTCCATTGATTATTTTTTGTCTTTTTGTTTTCTAGTGCCAGGCAATAAACAGCTGGTTTATTAAAGCATTTTTTTCATACAAATCTGGTTGTAATTCTCAGTACTTTTGACCCCTTGTACATTTCACCCGAGCTATATTTGCAGGTTTAGGTAAGAATGTGGTTTTAATTTATATTAACTACCTCGATGAAGTAAAAAAAAAAAAACGAACAGGAAATGTTAAAATAACACCGGCCTGCTGGTGTTTCGCCCCATATCCATTTATCTTGACCTGAAAATTAACATGACCGCTTGAGGTTCTTGTCTAGGAAAATGCACTCCAACAAACCAACAAATGACTGATGCTGTCATTATTACCAGAAAGTCACGTATTCTGCATCATAACTGCAGTGTTTTGGATTTCTGAACCTGCCTACTTTGCAGGCAGCCTTTGGTCGTCGTTCAGTTAAAACATTATTCAAATTAACTTGCAAAGACTTGAAACATGCTTGGGAATACAGTAGGTAATCCATCAGAGCGAGCGTCACTGCTTGTCTGCTTTTATTAGCATCACTTTTATTACTGTCGGTGGTGTTGTAGTTGTAAGAGCAGACTGAGCTTAAAAGCCTACAATGCATTACCTGCAGTAATAACTGACAAAAATAACAGCAGTCACCATGTTCAGCCAGCGACATTTGCCCCGAGTTTAGGGGAGTTGATTCATTGACACATTATTTGGAAATTGAGTCATATCAGTTACTTCATGGAATTTATAAGACAATAAAATGTTGATGGTCTGTGTACTTAAAGTTATTAAAATATGTATAAAAGATTAAGTCCATGGGCTTTCAACCAACAGAGGAAGCAAGTGGAGTGGTGGTATTTCTCACGGTTAAAGGGTGCTATTAAAAAAATGTTTCTCATACAGCAGATTGGGAGTATTATTTGCTCTAAATTTGAGACATTTTTACTTTCAGGATTTGTGTCTCCATCTCTATACAACACAGCAGAACTGCCTGAATTATTCTCGATAATTTAAAGACTTTTCTTGGACACAT
The DNA here is from genome assembly GCA_029822955.1 of Ostorhinchus angustatus. NCBI lineage: Eukaryota > Metazoa > Chordata > Actinopteri > Kurtiformes > Apogonidae > Ostorhinchus > Ostorhinchus angustatus. The sequence goes on from JAPTMW010000029.1 coordinate 9,641,625, forward strand.
TTCAATATGGCCTGTAGAAGAAATGAAGCATTTACGTATTTCTCAGCTTCATCTCTGGAGGCAGATGTAGATATAATAATAGATAGTAAGGCTTGATATTTTTGGGTTGTTTTAAAATATATTTTTAATAGAAAGAAATACTATTCATCTCAAGGAAATTCAAATTAGAGACACCATATTACACAATATTTAAATATTCATATTTAAATATTTCACTATCACTTTCAACAGCTGTGAGCCCTAAGATGCAGAGATACATGACAAAAAGGAGAGTTTGTTGAGTTACATTAATTGTTTTTTCTTGCACTTCATTCTGTTGCTGCTTTGACTAGTGAACTTCCCTGTTGTGGATCAATAAAATCTCATCTCATTTCATTTCATCTAATTTCATCTTACTCATCTTCATTTTTTAATTTGCTGGGAACAATTGCATTATATGTGGTTGCACATTCTATCAACCCTTGTTCTATTTTATGGATCAGCTCTAAAATGCATTGGTTTATTCATTCCCTGTTGGTTTTCTTTCTGCAGGTGTGGTTCCAAAACGCTCGGGCCAAGTTCAGGAGGAACCTGCTGCGACAGGAGAGTACCGGGGTGGATAAGGCCTCCGACGGCTCCACGCTGCAGGGTGGGACGCCGTCAGGCCCGGCCTCAGAGATCTCCAACGCCTCCATGAGCCCCTCCAGCACCCCCACCACCCTGACAGACTTGACCAACCCCACGATGCCCACCGTCACCTCGGTGCTCACCTCGGTGCCAGGCGGTATGGACGTTCACGAGTGCCGAAGCCCATCACAGACCACGCTGACCAGCCTCTTCTGATGGACCCGCCTTCACCACCCTCCCTGACCCACAACCCCCACCTCTGCTCCGACCCACAATCCCCTGCTCCAACCTCCTGGATCTAAAACTGAGCACTGTTGACTCCTGCGAACATTAAATGGATTAGAAAAGAGAAGGTAACGGAAACAAAACAAAACATAAAAAAAAAGATTCCCCTTTGCTCTGAGCCCAATAGAGACTATTTGCATAGTGAGGCGGTCGAGCCTTACAGATGGAACAGTTGTTGTTATTTTGATGTTGTTGTCTTGTCGAGAACTGAGGAGACTTGATTTACATTTTTCAATGTTTACAGAAAGAGACTGCGGCGAAAAAAAAAGAAAAAAACTGCTTAATTTTTGGAAATTCATTTTTTCCAGCACAGTATTTATGTTGTTGTACAAGAGTCACTGTTAGAAGGATTGTAAAAAATTCTTTTTTTTTTTTTGGAAATCTGAGATTAAACACAGGTTACAATATCCTACTACTGCCACGTGCCTTACAGTCCATTTAATCCTAACCGCTGTTTCAGACGTCATACGGCGAATCGTACTGTTGTGTGCATGTGTGTGTGAGTGTATGTAGTGGTGATTCAGTGTGTTTGTGCGTCTGCATGTGACCCGTTGTTCACATTCTGCAGGTTCGGCCTGATGGATTATGGCAAACTAATTACTCACCTGAACAACGTAGAACATGTTTTTGTACCTTTCTTTTTTCACCTGCTGTGGTCATTCTTAAATTAAAATCAGACGCTCCATCAATGTCCCAGTCTTAAACATAAATGGCCTGAAAAGGAGGCAGAATTTTAACATTTTCTGTGACTTGGAGCAGTTTTTTGTGTCAAATTCTATAGATGTGAGAGTGAAATGAACCATAGAGTATTCAGAAAAGGCTGAGTTTTTTTTTTATATAATCTAGAAAACCTCCTGCATTATGACATTAAAGCTCAAGTCTTCTGTGTTTCCATGTCTTGCTAAAAGCCTAAAAAAAATGGTACATCCTAAAACTTTTTCTCTGCAGCAAGTGAGAAATATCTTCTATGAAGGTGCTCAACTAGCCTGCCACTACCATTACTCAAGAAAAAATACGATCATTAGCTGCGCAGATAAGTGGTACTTATTTAACATTAATGCAGGTTTTCTTCGTTTTTTCAAAGACTGTTGAGTTGAAATGACTTGCTGAGGTGGATGTTTAGTGCATGATAGAAAAACTGTGAATGGGAGGAAAGCTGCTGGTAAAAACACTGATCAATCCCTCACTGCTGTAATGATCCTGACTGATATCCTGCACTTTCTTGTACGCAACACTGTTGTCTTCACTTCTGCAAGAAATATAAACACTATGAACTACAACGCTTACCTTTTCAGAGCTAATTTGAGTGTTATTCTCACCATACATCACAGCATCTGACGGTTGCGTCCTGTGGGGCCTGACTGTGATTGGTGAAAACACTTTGTCATACAGTGATGCTTCCAATAATCTTTACTTTAAATATGTCACAGCTGTAAAAAAAAATACATCCACTATAAGCATTTCTGTTAAGTTAGACACTGTGGCATGAATTACATTTCCATTCACCTATTTAAGGTGCATTAAAATTATTATTTTTTTAACCCTAGCATCTACCAATCAAAAACGTTGATCCACAAGTAAAACCCATGCAGTTTGACAAACGACACTTGTTTTCATGTTCAGTTAATGATACATTTCACTGGAAAAAGTGACTTTTTCTTAAATTTTCTCTGTTTGGATATAAGAACCTTTGAATTTACTCTGAGTTTTCATGAACATCTACATGATCAGTGAATTAAATGTAGGAAAATACATCATTTTTACTGTAAAAATGCAAAATGCAGAGGACAATATTACAATAAATGGTGAAAAATCTCTTAAGAAAGGTTAAATACAGAGAAAAATGTATTTGGGAACTGCCATAAAAGTAGCACTGGGTCTTTATGGGTTAAAGAATAAAACATTCCACATGACAAAACAGTGAATCACGTTGTCTCGGTCCACAAAGAGGTTCGATAAGGGTTGATTCACACTAAATTTCACCCAGAATAGAAAGGGGGAAAAAAACAAAAAAAAACATCTATTTCTGACTGTTTTATTGCTGGCCATGTAGATGCAATTCCAGCCTCTTTTAACAGCGTCCATTCCCCTTGAAAACCCACAAAAGAAAAATGGCAGCTGGAAAATCACCGCAGATATATATCTTAATAACGCTGGCAGAACACTTTGGCCTTTATTTATCTGGAGTTTAATAACCGACTCATTAGACCGTTATCCATTTTTTCATTCTCATACCCAGATTTAGTTATTTATTGTTATTAAGGGCAGTAAGTTCACTCTCATTCACTGGTGCTTAAATAGCTCAGTGAACTCGCCTGCTGAGCTCAGGCCCGAGGGTTCGACAGATGATTTGGGGGGGGGGTGAAAATGCCACAGCCAGTAGCCTACTTAAACCGAGGTATCTAGATCTGTGGATGTCATAGCGATTCATTTGTTTCATTCTTACATTACACATTTACACAGTGCATACCTGGGCATCAGTGATGCATTCACAAATACACATTGTAGTTTATAAAAGTCAGTGTCAGCGTGATCCACCTCCTGACATTAACTGGTCAAATTGCAAAACTAAATAAAATACTGATGTTAAAGTGCAGTTATCAGCCAACAATAGAATATTACAGTTCTGCTGAAGGATACATGTGTCAAAACTAAGGGGTTTGGTACAAGCCTCAAGGCCCTTTTTCCAACAATCTATCCTTGCTCTGGGGCAACAAGGAGGGGGGGGGGTCTGAATAAAAACTGTCAGTATAATCTAAAAGCAGACAAAAATCCATGGTTACCTTTATTGTCATTTCACAGAGTATTTACACACACAGGCTGAAATAAAATATTGTTTCTCTCTGCCTCTAGCAGTGCTTTTGTAAGACATAAACATCAACCACTGAATGCACAGCAGATTTTTTTTTTTAATTGAGGGATGAAATTCAAGTTCTAACAATTTAACAATGCATATATAAATACATAAAAACACATACAGAACTCAATTCCAATGCCAGTATCCCAATAAAGTGGAATATTTTCATGCTCATAGTCATAATATTTCACAGGCATCAAATGCTAAATTAGGTTTTTACTCAGGTTATTTAAGCAGGAAAAAATCATGTCAGGTTGATATTCTTAACATTTTTAGATTATCGTGACACATCATGAATAAACAGGCATCACCTCACAGACTTGATTCAACTGTATATCTCATATTTTAACCAGATGTAACACTAAAATTGCAACATGTGGACTCTGCTCATGATTTTGCTGGTGTACTTTCTGTTCCTGACACCAGTACCTGTAGGTCTATGGTCAGCTCCAGTTTCTGCAAAATTGCATTTCTGTATCTGTTTCCTCTTAAAAAATCTACAAGACAAACTTCACCTAAAAATTCTGCTCCATTTGTTCATGCATCATGTCTGTAGTACTGTACAGAAACAGGAAACTAAGCTAGTTTTTTATGTTTCTCTTTTTAAGCTTTTTAAGCAACTCTTTCAGCATTTTTAACAGTTTTAGATTAGAGTATTTCATAATACACAGTATACGCAGGAACCATGTCATAGATCTGATCGTGTCTATGATTCCGCCTTGAATTTTATCTAAAATATGTTAAATAGATGAACCATTGAAATTACAACATGTGGATGCATCCGTTGATTTTGCAGGTAGACTTTCTGGTAAAGTCTGTGAAATGCTCTCCTCTGTTCCTGACATAAATACCTGTAGACCTAAACTCTAGTACTTTTTTTTTTTTGCACAATTGCATTTTCACATTATTATTTTAAAAAAATCACCATGACAAACTACCTAAAAAATGCTGTCCCCATAAAAGACATTCATGCATCATGTCTAATATTGTTGAGAAACTGAAAACTAAACTAAGTTTTTATTCAGTTTTCAAAGTGTTTCTCTTTTTAAGGAACATTTTTAAGTTTTAGATTACATCAGTTATTGATGCTTAATGTAAGTGCAGGCACCATTTCATAGATCTGATCCTGTCTGATTTCATCTTTCATTTTATCTAACATGTTTAAATACCTAGACCACTAAAACTACAATATGTAAACTCTGTCTGCCTCTCATACCAACACCTGTAGACCTATATTTAGCTCAGATTTTTTGCAAAACTACATTTTCATATCAAATAATTTCCATTATGAGCACAAGCTTTTCCTAAAAATGCTATCCCCATGCATTATGTCTGTAATATTGCACACAAAATGTTTTTTTATTTAGGTTATTTTAAGATTATGTTTTTTTTTCTCCTTTTTTACTTTATTTTTTTTCCAGGAAAAAAATCTTCTTACAGTTTTAGATAACAGCAATGCATAATGTATGTGAAGGCATCACTTCTTCTATCTGATCCTGTCTATGATTCCATCTTTCATTTACTCTAATATGTTAAAAAGATGAAACATTAAATCTACAACATATGAGCTCGATATGCATCATTTTAATTTCAAAGCTTTCCAAGTAGAATTTCTGTTTAACCCTGTGAAAAGCTGGTCAGACCTATAGTCTGCTCCAATTTTTTGAATAATTGCGTTTATATTACAACATATTAAGCAACTTCGTCTTAGGAAAAAAAAAAAATCACAAAACAAACTTTACCTAAAATACATTAATGCATCATGTCCAAAAATGATTTAAGTAGGAATGTAGTTGTTTTAAATCATCCAGTTTTATTATTTTAGTGTGTCCAAGGTCAGGTTTTGTACATTATGTATGCATGTTGCCATATTGGCCAGCAGATAATGTATCTCAAGAAATTCCAAATTATATAAAGTTTAGCAAAAAGATGCGACTTCACTTCTGCAGACTTCAAAACCTGTGTATGTGTGACAGGCGGCAAGCTGCTGTCTGCGCAAATTATGTTTAATTATCCTGTTTTGTAATCACCATTATAGTCAACCGCTTTCACCAAATGTGGCGCTACAAAAAAAAAAAAAAAAAAAGTTTAAGACAAAAACTTCCCGGATCACTTTAAATAAGCATCTGTGCCCAAGCCGAGAGTGATAGTAGCTGGCAGCCTTCCCGAAAGTGTAATCATAAAAAAAATCTGTTTTCATGAGCAGCTTTTCCTCACTCTGCTGGAGCAAAATGTGTTCAATTTTCTCATGGCTTCAGCAGTGGGGACTCGAGCTATCGTAAAGGTAGGAAGATTTTCCACTTAAAAATATCAGTTTACAGTCCAGTTCCAGCACGGAAGTTTAACAAGGAGATGGTGGGTGGTGGAGGGAAAGGTCTGGAGAATAGCAGTCTTTACACTTCGTAAGCAAAACATGAATTATGAAAAACAGACCTTAACCTCCCCTGCAATGCATAATTAGAAATGGGTGGGTATATATAGAGAAGAAAAAAAAAGAGAGGGAAAGAGAGAGAGAGACAGAGAGAGAGAGAGAGAGAGAGAGAGAGAGAGGTCCCTTGCAGCATGCAGAGTTGGTAATTATCTCTGCATTGGTGTGAGGAGTTTAAAGATTTTTACCATGGACAAAGTGGACTTCCAGCGACAAAGCCTCTTCTTCTTTTGTGCATTGCGTTGACCACATTTCTACAGGTCTGCCTCCACATTAAATAAACCAGAATGTGAAGTGTGTCTGCATGCTTGGAGCCTTCACTTTAGGAAATCAATCAGGTCAACAAAAAGAAGGAAAAAAAACCAAAAAAAACAACAACAGCAAGAAAGAAGCATATGGATGTGTTGGCCGAGCCCTGCTCTAGTTGCATCTCACTTTAATATAAGGACAAAAAATTATAGTTCAAGCTATAAATTCTCAGTGTTGGAAGAACATATTTGGCCGCCTGCTTCATGTTAATGTGTGATGTGAATGTGATCCAGTAATTGCAGGGAAAGGAAGACTCTTGGCAACCATCACAGGGAAACAACACAACAGGCTCATAACTGAAAATTTACTGTGTGTTAATGGATGCTTATGTTTTTATTTTCTCAGAAATTGTTATTCTAAGGACAATAAACTGTGGATTAAGGATTTTCCAGAGCAGCTGGCAAAGACTCAACAGCTTTACAAAACTGTTTTTTTTTTTTTTTTTTTAACTAAGACTATCTTCTGTACCTTCTAAATCAGATGTTGTGATTGTTTTAACATCCCAAAACACAAATGACAGCCACACACACTCAGCTCAGTTTAAAACACATCAACCATCGGCTTGGGTGGGACTTATTTTAGATATTGTCATTTCTGCATAATCTCTATAAAACTACTTGGAAAAAAAGGAAAGAAAAGACTTTCAGTTCATTAGTTTTGCCAACAAATCCCATAAAAACCATAAAACTATACCAGAAACCATTACACTTTTTTTTTTTTTTTTTATAAAACTGGTAACTATTCTGACTATGAAACTAATTTCCAACATTTATCTTGGATTGGTAATAGGTTAAATAAGAATTTGAGCTAGATTAATAAAGAATAAATTCAACAAATTCATGAAAAAAAAACCATTCATTGCAGCTTTAAAATGTTATTTCATCTGTGACCACTATAAAAACATGTTTACTTTTACTATAAAACATTTTAGAGAGTCTGACTGTTACAATGGATGACATATCAGGGACAGGGATTTCAATCCATCCATCCATCCATCCATCCATCCATCCATCCATCCATCCATCCATCCATCCATCCATCCATCCA
>JAPTMW010000029.1:9856830-9868179 GCA_029822955.1 Ostorhinchus angustatus
GGCCAGACAGACGTCAAGATGACTGGGGCTCTGCACACTGGACTCATGCTCTTCTCCATTGTGGTAATAAACCTTTCCAATCAAATCTATATAGTGTGCAGTTAGATGCACAAAGGTAGTTATTTGTCTGAAATGTAATGCAGTTGTCGTAGTTAGATTAGGTGTCAATTAAAAGCAACAGCAACTTTCCTAGATTAACAGGTAGTTTATTTACCAAAGCAAAAGTACTAATTCCAGGGGCACTGCATCCAAATCAGGAACTTTAAAGGATCTGCTGAGTTAAAAGTCACTGAGAGGTCAAAAACTCCAGTAACGTCAACCTGTGTAATATTTGATTTATAAAGAGAGCACAAAAGAGAGCACAAAAATGTAGCTTTCGGATTAAGGTTCCAACATTTATTGTTCAGATTTATATTATAACTATATATTATGTTATATATTATAGTATAGTATAATAGTCTGTAGAATAAGATTTGTTGAGTTCGGTTTTATGAGGAAAGCCTTGATTTAAACAGTGTGGGAAAAATGAGATGAAACAATGCATCACATGACAAAATTTTTATCTGGATTTGGCAAAAAAAAAAAAACTTTGTCTAAGCTTCTGCATCCAAAGTTCTTTTAGCAGAAATAGGACTTTACTAGCCAGGATTCCTTGACACGAATCACTGAAAAAATATTGTAACTTTAGACTGAATTGTATAAATGTGCAGCTAAACTATAGGTGAATGTGTTCATTTAGTCATTCATTCAGTTTTTACACCTTCTTGATCCCTAAAGTAGGGGTAGGCCACCTGTAGCTCCTGGGCTACAGATTCAGGATCTTGACCCTTTCTCCAGTTGTTCTCTGTGGCATTGTCAAAAGAAAAGAAAATACATATGGAAATGAATAACACTTAAAAACAAACAAAGAAACAAAGAAACAAACAACATTTTGCTGTTATTGTCACAACCATTAAGTCATTCTGATGTTATGCAGTTGTAAAAATGTCAACTACACTCCAAATGGATGGAAAAACAGAAGTAGTAGTAGCAATAAAAGTAGACAACTTTCTTATTTAATGACACGGATGCAGTGGCAGATACAGAAAAAAAAATGGAAGGGGGGAACCAAAGCAAAGAGTTGGCTTTAATAAGGTTGTCCTCAGTTATGGCATTGAATTCCATTGCATTCATAATAATTTAAAATCAGAAACAGCAGGATTGTGTGATTCATTCATTCACTGGCTGTATTCCACGGCCACTCAAAGACATTTAATATTCAGTCCATGCAGTTCTATAGCTCCAACTGTATAATACATTCCATACCCTCTGTGGCTGCCCATTTGCTTTTCATGTACACTCAAATGTAGCTTGAATAGACAGTTGTCTCTTCATGATTAGACTTTAGTTTAGATTTAACTCCCTTTACCACATAGACTCTCATTATAAATGGAGCGTGCGCAGTAGCCCCCCCTCCCCATACAAGAGGAAGAAGAGGTAGCTTGGGACACATATATTTGCACATCAAAGTGCATGTGGATGGATTGCTCAGTAAGTAGCACTACAGCCTGCAACGCGGGAGACTGGAGTTTGAATCCCAGCAAGGGTGCTATTCTTTTCAACATTTTACATGTTCAAATGGGGGGTGTGGTGCTGAGGGTGCTGGTAGGTAAATCTGCCTTTGCTCGTGGTATTCATCTGTATACACCATTACAAAGAAAGCCTTCACATATCAGTTGGTTTTTGCTGCACAACACAGTAACAACAAATGACCATGTTCTTCAGTGTAATTCTGTAATTTCTTTGTCGTTCTGAGCATGCACCAAAACTTTGATTTAATCTTGACTTATTCTTTACTAACTAATCCTAAAGAGCTTCTCACAGAGTCACCAATTTTAGGGAAAATATTAGTAAGACTTTTTTGGCCCCAGACAATTTTTTTTTTAAATTATTATTATTTCTGTCAATAGATTGTAAAGGTTGTCGATCCATGCTTTAAAAGGTCATCAGTCTAGTGTGCTCGAACTGCAGAATTATCCAGATGGTGTATACTTGTATGTGCATGTATGAAACATCACTGATTAGATTCACTGTTTCCTGTAGGTGGTTTGTGAGAGTCAGCCGACTCATGCTGGGCCAGACAGAATGGGGGACTCACATGGTGAGACGCTCTAAATCACTTTTAATGGTCATTTCGGGGCTGGCAGGTCCAATTCATGGCACTGTCTTCTATTGTCTGCCTAGTCAACACATTAAAACCCCAACAATGCACATCTGGATTCACTGATTTCATGCAATATTTCATGGCTTTGTTGTGATTGTTTTTTGTGTCAGACCATGCAGGACGGGCCGGTCTGGTCCACTTAACAGCACACTGGGCCTTTCAGCTCATCAACGAGTCGCTGACCTACTCCAGGGCCGACAGCTTCTGCAGAGGCCAGTTCAGCTCAATCCTGACTCTGGATCAGTTAGAGGACCGGGAGGGAGCCCAGGAGCTGCTTCATCAGGCTGGAATCCATTCACCGATCTGGATCCAGGATTTGAGGAGAGCAGCCTCCACATATGTGAATCCTTCCAAACAGTGTGAGTGGATGCACAAGCTTGTAACCCCTGACTGCCTACATTTATTTACAATTATATGAAAAAAGAAATTGTTTCATTGCTGTCAAACAAATGCTAAATTAAATGGAGAATATTCATTTGAATATATAGACAAAAGTATTGGGACATGTTGATTTCAGGTGTTTCTTTTCTAACGGGTCTGGGCTACAAAACAAATGTTTTAATCTAGTTTTATTTTGTGATAAATATCATGGCATTGGTTAGTTTTGATTAAATTGTTATCTTTGGTTCCAAAATGCCACACAGATGGTTTTTACTTCATTTCTCTCAACATTATTTTTGTTTAGTTTTTTTTTTAATCCAATCCATTCCAATTCAATCCATGTTTATCTATAAAGCACAAATTTACATAAACACAAAGGTTTCCAAAGTGCTGTACAGTAAAATAAACACAATAAAAACATAAGAAGATAAAATACTAAGATAAAAACACAATAAAATTTAATAAATAAATACTGTCCACTCCAGATAAAATATCCGTACACATAAAATCAACAACTTGTACGGTGTGAAAAGCCAAAGAAAAGAGGTGGGTTTTAAGAAGAGTTTTAAAATGAGACAGTGAGAGGGCTTCTCTAATGTGCAGTGGCAGGTCATTCCACAGTTTTGGAGCTGCAACAGAAAACGTTTGGTCCCGTCTGAGCTTCAGCCTAGTGTTAGGAAACCTCAGGTGCAGCTCCATGACTGTCCATGACTATGATTTTAAATGTTCTATCTCAAAATTTATAGAAGCAAATATAAGAATTGGAAGCAAACATAAGAATTTAAACAAAACTAACCAATGCAATGCAACATTTACTATAGTAGAAAATTATATTATGACATTTGTCATTATTGTTTTGTATCCCAGAGTCCTGTTAGAAAAGAAACACCTGAATTCAACATGCCCCAATACTTCTGTCCATATAGTGTATGCACATTCAGAGTGTTGAACAGTATCTCATTACAAAAACCATGGAACACAGATGAATTTTACGACAGTAGTCAACAAGGGGATAAAACAAATGCATTCCACAACTCCACAAATCATCATTCTCTTCTTCTGTTCTTGTTTAGATCTAAAATTCTCAGCTCTTAACTTCCCAAAGGAGTCACGAGATGGTTTTGCACGTGCCAACATATCCTTCCCGCCCATGTCGTCCATCAGTGTTTGTGTCCGTGTTCAGTGGGATCCACAGTGGAACGACGTGTCCACCATCTTCTCTTATGCTGCTCCTGTTTTTACCAATGAGTTCCAGTTACGTAGCCAGGTGGACGCACAGGGACGCATCCTCCTGGCGCTCATCATCCACGGGAAGCACCTGCCATATAAGGCATCATTCCCTAACGACGGGGCCTGGCATCAGATCTGCGTCACGTGGCAGCAGAGCAGTGGACGCTGGGCGATTTATGTGGACGGAGACAGGAAGGACATGGGCACAGGCACGGAGACATCCAGGGATATTCATGGCAATGGGATACTCATCCTGGGCCAGGACCAGGACTCATTTGGAGGGAATTTCACTGAGCCATTTTTTGGAAATATAACTGATCTGAATGTTTGGAACATTTCTCTGGAAGCAAGACATGTTCGGGCCCTGAATGCATGTTTACCTTTGACCCAGGAGGCTCTTTTCAGCTGGGACCTCGACCAGCTGAGCAGCCATCCAGTGGTCAGACAGATGGAGGCGTTTCTTCAATGCCCAGGTAAGACCATTTAGTGTATGTATCGTCTTCTTCTCCTAGGGCCATGTTTTCACTCACCGACCAATAAGCTATGAGTCACTGTGTCCAGCTTCCTCGTCTTCATCTTCGCCATTGTCTTCATCTTTGTAAGCAATTTCTTAAAACATCTTCTCTCACAAAACTACTAATCAAATTCATTCCCAATTTTATGCGTAGCTTTCTTTGGTCAATGTCTGCAAAGTTTGTTCACAGTTTTGAGATACTTAGATTTTAGAATTTTTTATATATTTTTAAAATATTCAAACATTACCTTTACTTCTAATGGGCCATATTTTGATGGCTTGAAACATGGTCAGAGATATTAATATACATAGTTACTATTGAGCATGGATAGGTAGGAAGTCAAATATGGACTTTCATTTGGGTCCATGACCTTTGACCTTGAAGAGTCAAACTCAAGGTCACCAAGGTCTACATTTCAACTCTTCTTCTACGAAACTACTTTTCATGTAGCTTTCTTGGGACAATGTCTACAAGGTTTGCTCAGAGATTTGAAAAATGTTGATTTTTGACAAATTTTAGGAATATAAAAAATTTGCATGAACTTATAATGGGCCATATGTTGATGGCTTATAAAATGGAAATACTTTGATATATCAATATAGTTACTATTGAACACTGATAAGAAGTTTTACATTGGAAGAGGGAATGTATCAAACTAAATGTATGAAATAACACTAGCCATAATATACCCAATTTCCATGCATATAATCTGTGCTTTTTGTTTTTACTAAAAGGAAATGGAAATGCATACACTGACAGGAGTGACTACACTATTGCTCATGAATTTGGAATAAAATAGTTTTACCTCTTCTCATGAAATGACTGTGACAATGTGTTTTTTTCTTGCTATATAAAGTGTAACTGGGACTCAGTATGTACTAATCGTTGCAACTGGTCAAAGGAGATTACTGATGTGTATAAAGAGAAATAAACAAGAGGAATTTGTCTGAAAACACAATTATTTCAACTTCATGGGCAACAGTGTACATAGAGAGAAAGCAAAACATAAATGTGAAAATCTTGAATTTGGCTTCTGAATTATCTTTATTTTATATAACTGTGCAATATAGATCTTTTTACTCGAACCATAGTTTTTATTACTGATGATAGTTGGTACATAGTTTTATATGCATATTTATTTTATTTAACAGTGAATGTTTTATTCATTCCTACTGCCTCTTGAGCCATTGCATCGAAATCTAATTTTGATGCAAATCTTAATGACAAATAAATTCTGTCTATGTCTATTTTGGAACATTAATAGTAATGCAACTGGCTAAAATGAGAACAGTCAGTGCTGCCAAAGGGAAAGTATTTATCATTATTTTATTATTACCATTATTTTAAAATGGCATATTTTGGCATATTTATTTTTCATCAAATCTGTAAAACCCGAATCATAGCCGAAGTATCGTGAATCCGTTAGTCTTTCTGTGATTACTGACCTGAATGTCTCCCCTCACGGTCAACAATTTCAAACAATCACCACAAACAAGGGAGGGGAGTAGGCTCATGATGCCATTAGTGTAGCGTGGTTCAAAAAAAGTTGACAAACCCTGTCTTATACAATACTCATACTTTGTCGTGGTACGTGCTCATTCACATGCACAATGTGAATCGTCATCATGTCGGAGCAAAATGTTCTTGTATATCTCACAAATCTCAAGTCTGTCTCTTCTTCTGTTATGATTTCCTCTGTTTTTATGCCAGGCTATGCTGCATGTTGATTGACCTCTTGACCTTTTCTCTGGATCGGTTACCCAACAAAATTCCCAAAAATGCATATGTTTTTTATTCTTACATTCTTCTACTACCTGTTCTGAATGGAATCCTCATATTTGACATTAGATCAGTCAGTTTAGTGTTCATAATCTAGTGAATGTGTCATTTCCTACACCACAGTTTCATTCAGGGGAAATTTCTGCAGAAAAAAAGATCTGTAGAAGTAAACGCTTGTGTCTGACTCAGACTTGTATGAACAGATGACAGATGTTGAATGACCTGACGGGATAAAGGGAGGTGAATCTGAGACAAAGAAGCAGGGAGGGAAGGATGGAGGGGATTCCCACAGCTTAGCTCCATGCAGATGTAAACTCCCCCGCTTTAATGGGTTTCTTTTCCTATGAAGGATTTGTGCAGACAGTTTTTACTTTTACACTGACAAATCAAGCTTTAGAAAAATGCTAACATGAATTGTTGTTGAATTGTTGAATTCATGTTTTCATGAATTAGTCTTATTCTTTCTTGATGCTTTTTAGCATTGGTGTCAAACATGTGGCCTGCCAACAGGTCCAATCCAGCCCATGGCAAAATGCAAAAATTACACTGAAGTTATCAAGGGTACTGATCTGACTTTCGTTCAGGTTCCACATACAGACTAATTGGGATCTCAAGTTGAGATCACAATTGATCTGTAAAAATAATAAAATAATAGCATAATAACCTATAAATAATGACTCCAAATTTTCTTCTTGGTTTAATGTGAAAAAAATAGTGCATTATGCCTATGAATAATGACAACTCCAAATTGTTCTCTTTGTTTTAGTGCAAAAAAATAACATTGAATTATGAAAATATTTGCATTAACAAGCTGTCCTTAACAACGAGTGGTTCCAGGCACAACAGACCCCACCCCTCGAATGTATTGTAGCTTATTTTGGCATCGATTCATCATGTCTATGCGTGTGCTGATGTCAGCATAGACAGACAGCATAGACACATTTCAGCCATTATAAGTAAATGAGGAAAAAAAAGATTCTAAAAATTTATTAACATTTGAACTTTGACCTACTTTTCCCAAAATGTAATCACATCTATTTTGGGTCACTGGAAATCTATAAACCCAGTTTGGTATGAATTCAACCAATAGTTTTCCGCTTTGGGGGGCAGGGTAATATAATGTGAATAACTTGAACAAATATGATCTGAAATGTCTAAAGAAAATTAAGTGCAATTTTAACAACATAATGCGTGTTACTAAATGTTTTGTGCCGTTGTAGATCCGATCTGTAATGAACATATGTAAATGATAAGTTGAGGTGTAATATTGTTAAAATTGCACTTATTTTTCTGAAGAAATTTCAGATTTTTCAAGTTATTCATAGCTTTTTGCTTGGCTAGTTTGTAAATGTAAACAGTTTCACAGTTATCATTTGCACTAAAACAAAGAGAAAATTTGGAGTTGTCATTATTTATAGGATATTATGCTCTTATTTTACTGGTCCGGCCCACTTGAGCTCCAATTGGGCAGAATGCGGAACCTGAAAGAAAATGCGTTAGCTTATATAAAGTAAGGGATATTATTGACCTATGAGCTATTGTTACTCGACTGATGTTTTCACCCTTCTCTGCACTGAGTGTTTGTTTGTTTGTTTGTTTGTTTGTTTGTTTGTTTGTTTGTGTAACTGACTCATACTAACTAACTCTTGTGCTGTTTGTGTGAATGTCTGGTGGTGTGACTGTGTGTGCAGCGGTGCACCAGCAGATGGAGCTGCAGGGCTGCAAGACACTGCAAGGCTGGTCAGATCAGCTCCCACTGTTTGACATGACAGACTGCTCTGATCCACTGCCGTTTATCTGCAGGAGCAGCCGAGGTGAGAGGACGCAATGACATAACAAATGATGGTCTTGTCTTTTCTGTAATTCATAATATCCAGTCTGTTTTCACACTGATGGGTATTTCTATTGCAGAGGGAGACAACAGAGACACTACAGGAGTCATCTTTAGGCTCTGAATATTTCATTTTATATTTTGCTTCAGTATATTTTATAATACATTTGTACTCATCAGTTCACCAATAAATGACTGACAAAAAAAAGGAAAATGTGCATCTAAGGGCCTAGGACTGCTCATACTATGTCCTCATAATGTTCAGCCTTGAGTTAGCTTGGGAAGTGAGTTACACCTAGTGGATTAAATAAATAACTAAATAAATAAATAAATAATCAACCAGGCAAACATGAAATTGTCATTTCTTACAAGGTTAAAGACCGGTTTTTGATTGAAGAAACCTTATTGTTGTTCCTGGATTTCAGTTATTTATAGGCAAGAACCCATAAGAAAATATGCCATGAAAGACGAAACAAAATGAAAAAGCTATGACATGGTGGATTTTATGACAAAAACAAAACAAGTTATTAATATATAACAAGATGAAAAAAGCCATAACAAAAAATTTAAGGGAAACGGCATTTAAAATGTAACATTGGAAAAAAAGATGAGAACATTTAACAAGGCAAAAACGGTTAGTTTCATTATTATTATTATTATTATTATCATTATTAATGTTATTTTTTTTTTCTAATTTGATTTAATGTTAAACACTAAAGAAAGAAGAAAATTAAAATGGTACATCATGATAATAATATTTGGAACCTCACAATAAATATTCTTCATACTATAATATTAAATATCATTGTTTTACAACCCACAGCTAATTTTTTAGATTGGAAATATTATTTCTTATCCTTCACATTTGAACACATTCAGTCCAGGTCTGGTAAAGGTCTGACATCCTTTGGTGTACTTTATTTGACAAGTTATTTATTTATTTATGTATTTATTTATGTATTTATTTATCTTTTGCTAGATATTTGTAGTCTAACTTCAGTACTTAATTAGATATGAAGCATTATCCCACCTCTGCACATTAATTCCTACATGCCAACTTTAAAGATAATTGGCAGCATTCACAGTCTTACTGTAAGATAAAATGAATATTAACAATAAAACTGACCTTAAAACACAGATTAAATATCATATTAAGCATATTTACATAATTTATTTTTAATTGTGTATTATGTACTGAGCATTTCAATAGATTCTTGCAAATTTCCTGCCTCAGAAGAATAAAAGGTCGTTATATTATCCACCTACCTACTGTTAACGTTGCATTCTGCGAGAAGTAATATTCTGATATCTCAATAGCTGTCATCTTTCCTTATTGACCTGCAATAACATATTCATTCATTATTCATAAACAACTTTCTTTGATGTCCTTGGATGCTTTTTATCTTCTCATTATTTTGCCCTTCTGGAAAGACTATACATTGATTTTCAGCTCCTTTAAATCCTGCAGTTAAATATGTTACTTGTGGATTTTTACCCGATTTATG
Organism: Ostorhinchus angustatus; assembly: GCA_029822955.1. Lineage (NCBI taxonomy): Eukaryota > Metazoa > Chordata > Actinopteri > Kurtiformes > Apogonidae > Ostorhinchus > Ostorhinchus angustatus. Next base: position 9,866,275 of record JAPTMW010000029.1, read on the forward strand.
CCATTATGACATGAAGCTCCATGGAGTAAATATGTGGTTATTTATTTTTTTATTTTTTATTTTTGTCTGTTAAACTCAGGAAGGAGCAGAAAGGGTTATCTGCGGTTTTAGGAGTGTTGTTTTAGTCTGATAACAGAATAATTTCCATATCTGCTGGTAGCTTCATGTTTCTGAAGCAACTAACCTACAACAAGTTAACAAGGGAAACTCTGATATTTCAGATGAGAAGAAATCAGAAAATGTGTTTTCTCTAAGCCAATTATCTCATACCATTATATTTTCAGTGACTCAAAGGGGTTTTATGTAGTACTCATATTCCAAACTCACAAAAGTATGAAGGAAGCATCGCACCAGAACTTAATAAAGTATAAAGGTCAGTGTGCACACACATCTGTTGTATGGTATCATCCAATATTCTTCTTCAAGCTAAAACTCTTAGCAGTGTATTTTGATAGTCAATCAAAATAACACCATGCCTTAAATCTTCACGAGCTGTATCAGCTGATAGTTTACATTATAGCCCTGTTAGCTTAACTGTGTTTTGAGACAGAAAACAGTCTCAGTACAACCACAAACCACCTCTGTGTTTCTGTACAGTTTGTGTTGTCAATAGCTGCACTGAAGATCTGTTTGGAATCGAACAAACAAGGTCAGAACTGTCACAGTTTAGTCTGAACCATGGATCAAAAAGCAGCAACTTAGTAAAGATAATAACATCCCATAATAACCTCATACCTTAATAAGCCTCATAATGAAACTCACCAGTGTAGAAGAAATGTGGCCATTTATGTATCAAACTCCATTATCTTCATTTAGAGCTGTGCCCAGTGGAGAAAACACTCATGCAGGCTGATAACTTGGTCTTTCTTACATCAGAAATATCACAAATATCCACCAATACAACTCAGAATAGTATTCATAGCATTTAGGACATTAGTGGAATATTTACCTGTTTTAGACAAACATCAGCTTTGTGTGGAGTTCAAAGACAGGATCTATTTGACCACAACTTACTGGTTCATTTATTTTTTCAGAGGTAAAGGTAGGAGCTTCAGCCCAGTGTGGGCCTCAAACCCATGACCCTGAGATTAAGAGTCTCATGCTTTACTACCCAAGCAAACTGGGCTTGATTTAATGAAGAAATGGTTGAAAGTTAGATCTTGAAAAACACTTTTTCTGAACATTAATCATTTCTCTTTCTTACCAACACAAATATCTACCAACTCAACTCAAGAAACTTTTCCCAATGTTTAGAAAAAGACTAAAACTTTAAAATGTTTTGGAAATGTTACCGCTTCTACCTTAAATAATAAAAACTCACCCATATAGAAGAAACACTATCATTTCAGCATCAAACTCCATCCTTTTCATTCAGAGCTGCATCCAGGGGAAAAAACAATGACCTCTATTTGTATGACTTCTTTCCTTTGACTCTAAAAGTTGTTTCTTAGTTGTTCTCATCCCATCTGGTTTCTCTCTGATGCTCTGGTCAAAGGTCCAGTGGTGTTAGGTCTGCTCACCATGGGAGACTGGCAGGGTGACTCACTACTCCCTCTAGTGGTCACAGAAATCCACAGATCTTTGCTGTAAACAAGTGGCTCCAGGCACAACAAACCCTGCCCCTTGCACGTATTGTAGCTTATTTTGGCATTGATCCAGCTGATGTCATCATGTCTATGCTTGTGCTGATGTCAGCATTTCACTTGCCTCTGTATATGCCAAGTGTGAAGTAAATTGAAACAAAATTGATGTTTTTATAAATGTTTGAAATTTCGTCCATTATCAGTAAATGGGAGAATATGAATATGAAAATTCCAAAAAAATTTGGACTTTGACCTACTTTTAACAAAATGTAATCAGATCAGATTCTGGGTCACTGGTATAACCCTGTTTCAGTGGGTTAAC
>JAPTMW010000029.1:9878071-9891669 GCA_029822955.1 Ostorhinchus angustatus
AATTGAAAAGTACTAACACCCCGTTGTTTTGATAACTATTCAGTCACACCTCCTACACATGAAAACTGAAAAAAAAAGTTCTACAAGTTGTGGCCAATGTAAGGGCAATATAATGTAGATGCTCGTGAAATAAGATGACCATTGACCGTAGGCTACACAAGGGCTCCCCCTCCTCACAAAAGCCAATGTAATCACTGAATACATTAATTATTTTTTTAGCTTAATAGAATCTAAACACTCCCTGTGCAGTTGTCACAGATGGTGAAATGAACTATTTAAACAAAACTACCCTTTGTTTGGGTGTAAACATGTTTATTTCTGCTGTAATGTTGGATATTTTGCCATAGTTTATGGGGAATGACTCACTTTTGGAACCAGCCTCCCAGTGGACATTTAATTTACTGCAGATTTAGGTTCACTCATCAACTCTACATGTTTCCACTTGGAGAAACATCACTATGCATAAGGAGTGCAATGGAACAGGTGGCCCGTGGTTCAGTCTGTACCTCAGTTCTTGGGCCACAATTTCAGTTCAGTTTTGGTACGTGTTTTATGCGGAAAGAGAACCTTTTTTTTTTTTCTCCCAAAATTACATTTTTATTTTGCTTGTCAGCAAAAAACTGAATTTCACAGTAGGAACATATTAAATCACTGTACTGAATAAAATTACACTTTCTGTACTGAACAATATATCCTTTCTTATTCCTTGACTACTTGTGTATAGTCATATAAAACAGGCAAGTGCACACATAGAGCCCAAAGGGATTTTTTTTTTTTTTAAATAAAGAAATTCCTGTTCTGTATAGGGATGTAAAAGAAAACAGCGGCAGTGGGTAGTGGGCATGGAAGTGAAAAAATAAAAGAAGATTTATTGATGAAAATTATTTGATGATGATGATGATGATGATGATTATCTAATTTCACCGTGGTTGATCCACAGCCGGTTTGTTTTGAAATGAGCTTCACCTCTGTTTACATCCAGCCACAGACCACATTGAGCAGCGGGTCTAGTGTACGTGGACACAGGTGGGTATGGGTTTGCAGACAGACACTCTTGTCTCTGTCCGCTGGCTTCCCCGCACTGCATGCTCACATGCATGTCCAGAGAGAGAGACAGAGAGAAAGAGAGAGAGAGAGGGAGAGAGAGAGAGAGAGAGAGAGAGAGAGAGAGAGACTTGCTGGGGTGGGCTTTCAGCTGCCTGGACAGGCACACACACTCAAAGCAGTATAGAAAGCGCTAATGCAAATTCAACTGCAAACTGAAAATCCGTGGTCCATGAGGGCAGATCGTCCTGTGCAGGGCAGAACGAACGGTACATGGTTTTCCTGAGTACCGTTGCATCCCTACTATGCATGTGTGTATAGTGACTGTTATGTCCTCAGTTTGGCAATCGCTGGGTTTGTATAATCTGTCCCAAGTAGGGATGTTCGATTAATATTATTTGTTTTCTGTCCTTTACTTTGTTTTTGTCACGTATTCCTATTTTTGTGTTAAAAAAAAAACAGCTGAACTTCTGTAAAGTCTTTCAACACTTATACTATGTTTCAATGGACCAATATTCAATCATTCAAGTTTATGAAACAATGAAATAACATCTTCTACTGGCAGATGTATCTGAAGTGTCTGAATGTCCTAGTCTGAAACGTTTCCTCATTGCTTTTCCAATATTGGACTGTCACAATGATTTAAAATTGTTTGCCAATTAATTGTCATACAAACAATTGTAATAAATGACTTATGCTTCTATTGTAGTATAAGACAAACAGTAGTAGATTTAGACATGAACAGTTAGGTGAATGAAGCAGAAGAGCAAATGATTGTCACTGAACAATGCACATATTGAAAAATGTCATTGCAGCTGTATTGGGTACAAATTTGTCAAATATACACAATTATAAATATTGATAGAGGTGATCCACTTCAAGATAGAGTTGGTGAAGGGGAAATTATGAATGATGTCAGTAACAGATCGCCAGTCAAATCTCAAAATGGTGGAAATAATGTTTGACTAGTGTTGGAAACATGACATTTACTTTAAACATTTACTGCAAAAAATTACAGGTTAACGTAAGCACTTTCAATATGGCCAGGGCTATAAGATGTAATCCAAAATCTCATTCCAGTCATTCAATGCTGTTTATTTTTCAGTCTAACAATTCTATTAGATATGCAGAAATGCTTAAAGGTTGTGGATAAACACAGGTAACTAACAATATGCCAACAAGTGTAGTTTTATACTCTTCTACATTTGTTTTAAGTGCAGGGGACGTATAAAGAGATAGGCAGGTATTTGTAAGGATTACATTTAAAATGATATATGTATGTGTGAATGTGTGTGGGTGTGCGTGTGTGTGTGTGTGTATATATATATATATGTATGTATATATATATATATATATGTATGTATATATATGAAAAACAGAAGGAGAAATCTGTTGGTTGTATGAAGTGCTAAAACATCTTCTACCTTGACGTGTCACTTCCTTACCTCTGCATTGTCCTAGCAGAAGGAGGGAGAAAATTCTTACGTAGATTCCTAAGATAAAATAAAAGACTTCTTCTTGCAATCCTGCAGAAATATGCCAAAGTTGCCATGGTAACACCATTCCACCTCAGGTTAATCAAACTTGATTACAATCCAAGCCACCACTGTTGTTTTGATGGTGTTGTTATTGAACATTGAGCGAGAAGCAGTGAAAAAGAAGCCAATTTAACCTATTTTCATATACCCTGAATTCAATATAACATATCAGTTTGACATATTTCTTACATTACAAATTAGCTTCATATTCATAAATGGGTTCTTTTTTTCCACAGATATTTCCAAATGACATGACAGAAATCTTCACTGCTTTTCTTTGCAGAGCTGGAGGTGCAGCAGCAGAATCTGTTGGAAGGATCCAGAGGATTCTGTGGGCCTGAGACAGACAAATATACCTCCTTAGACTGTATTTCAGTTGTACATCAGAAGATAGAGGGTCTCTTTAACAATGGTAGGGAAATGCTACGAGCACCGATCACCTTCCTCCACTTGTACTAATACAAATGACCTATTTAGACTTACCTATCACAGTGCTGAATGTTCCCAAAGAGATAAGGCACATTTTTTAACCTCTGTCTTGAGAGTGAATTTAGTGAACAATACAGCAACAACAGACTTGTGAATGAGTTGCTTGCATTCACCTACGTACAGCTCCAAGGTCTTGCAATGAAGTGCACACCGGATTTTCAACCACTATTCATCTTGAACAAAACACGCTTCTTAAATGAATCACATTTCTCTTAGTGCTATTTTATTTGGTAGTCTGGTCCATGATGAAGAATGTCGCATCTTGCTGTTGTGTCCGGTGTTTAGGCAACCATCGGCTCACGTTGGTCAACACGTGGTACGGTTCTCTGCGGCCTCTTTTCAACCCAGAGGAGAACATCTCCCTGGTTCCTACTGTCACTGACGGCAGCCAGAGGTAACACACAAGCACACATGGAGCCAGAAGTAGATGATTTCCATTCCCTTTAGATGTACCTTTTTCACTTTACTATCAAATCTCTCAAAGAATGCACCTTTTGTTTAACTGTGATGATACATGTGTTTCCATCCAGCTGTTTTTACTGCATTTTCAATTTGTGCATTACAAATGAGTGGAAATGCTGAAAATGCAAAAATAGGTTCATGACATTGCAGAAAGGTGGGGTGTGGAAATATGCATTGGAAACAGGCTTAGTCAGTGATTATTTGTGCGAATGTTCAGATTAATTAGGAGAAAGAAACAAACATAAACAGCAGATGGAAAACAAGATTGAAACAGCGTCGTATATAAACAAACTGCAGCAGCTAGGTAATGTAAGGTAAAGACTTTGACAAACTGTGGAACACATCTTACATCTATCACCTCCTCAAACAACAGTACCTGTAGTGCATTGCTGCAAGAAATACTACACCCAACAGGCAAACTTTTAGTCCATGATGATAAAGAAACATAAATATAAACATAAACATGCATAAATAAGGTTTTTTTTTTTTTTTTTTTTTTTTACAGAGTTGTTTAAAATTCTGTCAATATTTCACAATACAAGTCATTTAAATTCTGGATGGAAATCTGCTTAATGACTTTTCCAAATGATTAAGATGGCGGAGTCTAATAGAAGGCTACTTCTAGGGTACTTTTTAAAAGGTCACATCTTTTTTTTTTATTATTAGATTAGATTAGATTAGATTAGATTAGATTAGATTAGATTAGATTAGATTAGATTAGATTAGATTAGATTAGATTTGGTTCGATTCGATTCGATTCGATTGAGCTTTATTGATCCCTTGGGCAGAGCCCTCAGGAAATTAAGGTTCCAATAGCGTCACAACACAGAATGTACACATTTAAATTGCAATTGCACATTAGAAAGTACTAGTAGAAATACCAAATAACAAAGTTGTAATAATGAAGTAATGATAATGCAAAAAAGTAATAAATAACAAGGTATCTTATAATATTATAATGTGCACAATATGCATATATATGCTAAAAGTTATAATTAAGTGATAACTATTAATATTAATAGTAATTGTAACAACAGTATATAAGTAATAATATAAGCAGGGCACGATTTGTCAAAAAAACAGAGGGAGGGATGTTTTTGGTTTTTGTTTTGTTTTTTGTCGGAGCAGGGAGGTGCAGCAGTTATAGATGTGGGGGTGCACTACATAACTACCATAATGAACACTGATGTGAAACTTTACATACTTTCACGTTTCACGCTTTTTCACTGGATAGATTAGTACATGTGTCATTTAGTAAAACCGTCGCTCCCAGACTCGGGAGGTTTAGGGGTTTCCCAGAGTTAAAAACAGAAGGAGATACAGTCAGTCTGCTGAAACATCCCACTCCCTTTGTAAATCATGGGGATGTTTCTGGCAAGAGAAAGTACATATAAGTGGTAAGTGAGTGGTAAAACAAAGCTGTGTCCTGTTGTTTTCATTTCTGGTTGCATTGTAGATTCAGGTTTCTTCGCTGTCTGAAATGTCACCATTCAGTCCTCTCCTCTCTGTGTTTACATATACACTTGTCATTTATACATAATATTAATTAGTATAAAGTGTTGTGTGACCGCTCAGGGGTATTAATAAGTTCTGCTTACTTTTTTTTGCTTGTTTTACATATGTTTCTGCTGTAGTTGTCAAAGTGTGAAATAGTAATTAAGTCACACTAAAATTAAGAAACAGTCATTTACAAACTGCACTGCTGTTAAAATCCTTTTATAGCAGAGATATCAAACTCATTTTCTTTCAGGGACCATATTCAGCCCAATTTGATCTCAAGTGGGTTGGATTTATAATAGAATAATAGCCTATAAATAATGATAATTCCAAATTTTTCTCTTTGTTTTAGTGCAAAAAAAACACATTAAATTATGAAAATATTTATATTTACAAACTGTGTGTCACACAGCACTTCTGCCTCTGACCTAATGAGTGATTCTGACTAGTTTATGTGATAATAGACAATAATATAAGTGCTGCTGACTCAATTCAGTTGTGTTCCCAAATCTATTCAACTTCGTTCATGAATCACCCATCACTAGTAGCCAGAGCTAATAGCAGGAGCCATGAACTGTGGACAGAAGTGGAGCAAATTTGGAGCAATGGAGATTTATTCCAAAACCGAAAACTGCACATAAGACCGCCATGTTTGTTTTCATCAACACCCGCTGTCTTTGATTCACCCCACCCCCAACTTTTCTGTCCAATGTCAGTGCAATTTGTCACAGACATGCTTCTGTTTACCAAAGGACTTTCCAGGTGTGACCCTCAGTGAATGCTGATGCTGTGAAGGTGATTTTGTGTGTAATTTGTTTTGTAAAATAACACACATAAGTTCACATAAAAATAAATGACAGTAGTTCAAATTAAATCCAGCAGGTCACAAGCAAAAGGACAGAGTTTTATGTAAATGCATAACAGTAGAAGATAAATATCTCTGTGTTAATTACTTTAGCTTAATTTACCACCAAATGGCAAGTGCTGGGTGATACAGTTTCCATTTAACATTATTTATAGCCAAACTGAAAAAGCTATGTAAGTCTTTTACAGAACCAACTTCTTTCTGGCATCTAGAGCAGTCCTGTGTAATATTAATATTCCAAACTCTCACCAGCTAAGGGAAGTCTGGTACAAGAACACACTTAGCACTACCCAAACCACCAACAAAACAATCCACACACTGTATCACTCACTGAATAAACTATAAAGCTCAATGTTTATACACATCTGTATTATTATATCAAGTTTTCTTCTACTTAAAACTCATAAATGCTTATTTTGATAGTTGCTAAAAATAACACTATGTCCTATAATGTTAGCATTGCATCAGCTGATAGTTTACATCAGTGTTTCCCCACAAGTGTGCCGCAGTCATGAGAAATCATCAAGTGTGCCATGGAGGATTATCCAATTTCACCTGATTGGTACTGTAAATGAGCACCGTGATATAGATTCGTTTGACTGCATGCAGCAGTGATCCACTCTACAACAACAGTCTCCTGTTTCCCTTTGCACAGTGAAAGTGAAAGTGAACCAGCCCTGATGCGGTGTTTTCTGTTGATAAAGACCCCCTCCCTAGTGATGCACAGATCCACAGGATATGCCTCTGTTATACTATTATACGACTGATCTCAATCCATAATCCATAAGCGGGGGGGGGGGTCTGTCCGAGGGGTGATGTACCCCCTCTCAGCTTTCTCATTCCAAACACTCTGTGACAATATCGCCCCCACACCCCTGATGCCCTTGCACCCACTGACGGCTGCCAAGGAGTTCCCCATTCTGGCAAACAAAGCTAATTCAGATCTGTTCCCTTTCTCCACAACCTATCTATGCAAGGTGGGCTTATTCTTGCAGGAATTGAAAAAAGATACACAAGTTCAACTCCTGCAAGAATATCAGCTTTGTGTTCAACTAAAAAGGCCAGGTTTTAACACTGAGAAAGTAAACTGAGACAAGATTTGCATTATATTTCAATAAATATACTTTTTGTGACATTTTTGTTTGGTGGTTGGCCTCGTGATTTTTCTAAAGTAAAATGTGTGCCATGGCTCAAAAAGGTTGGGAAACACTGGTTTACATTAGCTTGGCTCTGTTTTTACTTAGAAAATGGCCACAGTAAATCTAAACACTGTGGCATGGTTGACATGTTTGTTGTTGTTGCTACTGTGGCTGTGTGGAACTCCACTTCCCACAGTGCACAACGTAACAAATTCGAGTGACCTACCGACTCCGTTTGTAAACACATAGAGTGTTTATGGCCGAGTACACTTTGAAATTGTTCATTGTGAAGGCAGAGATTCAGGTGTGTAATCACGGAAGGACTCACAGATTTGTGATACTTGGGCTGTGACTCAGGTTTTACAGATCTGATGAAAAAATGGTGATGAAAGTCATATGCAGCTTTAAGGAAGCAGAGATAAGTGAAGCTTTCAGCTCCTGCAGCTTTGACTGTGTTTTTCATGTCCATTCTAAAGTTCTCTCCTTAATGTATGAGTCTGTGTACACAATTAGGTATTTGGGCACCGTGCTGGGCTCTTCAGTCATATCAACCACAGTTCTGGCAGATGCTGGACGGGTCAGTACTCCAGTTCGCTTCCAGCTCCAACACAGGGTCCAGGTAAACAAAACATACCAAGTGTCTTACATCATCCTAACTTTAAAAAAAAATGCATGATACTGAGTAGATTTCAGCCATACTGTGCAATATTGACTCTTACACTACATGTGGAACACTCTGAGTGGATCTCAACCAGACAGTATGATATTTGTACCATACCTAGTGCAATAAACAGCAACATAATAAGTCATAAGTCTGAATGAAAATAAAGAAATCTGATCTGAATCAGAATTTACCAAATCTACCATTGAATGACAGGAAATCATTTCTGCCTGTGGCCATCGAACTGTTTAATTCTTTTGTATAACCACATACTTTTTAAACCACATAAAAAATAGAATATTTTAATATATAGATATAGATATACACTGCTCAAAAAAATTAAAGGAACATTTTGAAAAACATCAGATCTCAATGGGGAAAAAAAATCATGCGGATATCTATACTGATATGGACTGGGTAATGCGTTAGGAACGAAAGGATGCCACATCGTTTGATGGATATGAAAATTATCAACCTACAAAGGGCTGAATTCAGAGACAACCTGAAAATCAAAGTGAAAAAATAATGTGGTAGGCTGGTCCATTTTACTGAAATGGCATTGCAGCAACTCAAAATGCTTCTCAGTAGTTTGTGTGGCCCCCACGTGCTTGTACGCATGCCTGACAACATCAGGGCATGCTCCTAATGAGACGCTGGATAGTGTCCTGGGGTGTATGCTCCCAGATCTGGACCAGTGCATCACTGAGCTCCTGGACAGTCTGAGGTGCAACTTGGTGGCGCTGGATGGACCAAAACATAATGTCCCAGAGGTGTTCTATTGGGTTTAGGTCAGGTGAGAGTGGGGGCCAGTCCATGGTATCAGCTCCTTCATCTTCCAGGAACCCCCTGCATACTCTTGTCACATGAGGCCGTGCACTGTCGTGCACCAGGAGGAACCCAGGACCCACTGCACCAGCGTAGGGTCTTACGATGGGTTTGAGGATTTCATCTCGATACCTACAGTAACGGCAGTCAGGGTACCATTGTCCAGCCTGTAGAGGTTTGTGTGTCGCTCCATGGATATGCCTCCCCAAACCATCATGGACCCACCACCAAACCGGTCATGCTGAACGATGTTACAGGCAGCATAACAATCTCCAGACCCTTTCACATTGGTCACATGTGCTCAGGGTGAACCTGCTCTCATCCCACCCACCCTCATGTTGTGTGTTTCTAATTGTTTGGTCAGAGAAATCTACACCAGTTGCCTGCTGGGGGTCATTTCGCAGGGCTCTGGCAGTGCTCATCCTGCTCCTCCTTGCACAAAGGAGTAGATACTGGCCCTGCTGAGGGGTTAAGGACCTTCTACAGCCCTGTCCAGCTCCCCTAGAGTAACTGCCTGTCTCCTAGAATCTTCTCCATGCTCTTGAGATTGTGCTGGGAGACATGACAAACCTCCTGGCAATGTCACGTATACTGACCACCACCAGTTGGACCACCTGAGGAACCTCTGTAGGGTCTAGGTATCGTTTTGGGGGGTGCCTCATTGTTGTCCCTCTATTGCACCTGTTTTTAATTTCATTTAAGCCAAAGCATCTGGACCTAATTAACAACCCTCTCTGCTACTTACAGTAACTGACCAAATCAATATACCAGAAGTTTAATTGACTTGATGCTATAATCTGATTAAAAAGTGTTCATTTAATTTGTTTTAGCAGTGTATATTCAGAGCTATATAGAGCAGTACATATATCTATATGTATATGTTTATTTCTTTTTTGCTGTATTGATCATTTCTTTCCTGCTACTTTTTATTATACTTGAATGGAGCAACTGTAACACACAATAATTTCCCCCTGGGATTAATAATGTATTCTGATTCCGATTCTAAATCAGTCCTGATATTGATATTTTGTTTCATTTGGTATTTCTTGTAGAATCCAACTGGTACTGTCTATGATCCTGTATGCGCCTTCTGGGATTTTGATCTCAAGTATGTACCAACTTATGTGGACAGTTTATGAAGGTCTCAGATACCTCTATAATTCCACGTTTATCTTACCTGATTGATACTGAAAAACTTTTAGATTTTTTGGCATTCATTTGTGAATGCTGACATGTCAGTTTGTGCTGTCTGTTTCTTTTTAGCCCGGAGGCTGGAGGCTGGTGGAATACCAAAGGCTGTGAAGTAGTGTCCAGACAGTATGGATACACCGTGTGCGACTGCAACCACACCACCAACTTTGCATTACTGCTGCAGGTTTACGAAGCCCAGGTGACATTCCACTCATGTTTTTAAAAAAATTCTGTATAAACTTAAATTCACAATATGTGCAGCTATTTACAGCTTGTGTGTTTATATGTGTGTCTGTGTGTGTGTGTGTGTGTCAGAGGAGCCCGGAGAACGAAAAAGCACTGCAGGTGCTGACGTTCATCGGCTGTGGAGTGTCTCTGTGTGGCCTCCTCTTCACCTTCATCCTCTTTATCGCTGTGGGGTGAGTCACAAACGTCACAGAGTGCACTCTGTAAAGCGCTGAGGGTGAAAAGCATTTCATAAAAACCCAGCCACATTCACATCAATAAATGAAAAAAACAGAACTCTAGACTCTGGAGATCTGTGAACAGCACCACAGTGAAACATTTTGAAAAATCCTGAAAAGTGTTCAAGTGTTCACTCAACTATTTAACTACTTTGGTTTGTACATTCTTGTGTTTTGCAGGGTTCCTAAATCAGATCGAACCACCGTCCATAAGAACCTGATTGTTGCTCTGGGCACTGCAGAGCTGCTGCTGATGTGCAGTGACTGGGCATCAGCCAATGAGGTGAGACTTTACACCAGGCTTACTAATAAATGTATCTCCATTAGTTATTACAACAATAGCAACTATTCTTCCTGCAGTCATCACACAAACAAGCGTCAATGATAACAACTGATAATGAAGGAGAAAACATAGTGCAGTATTTACTCCATAAATCAATTAATATCACAAAACGAATGAAACAAGAATGTGAGAGTGATTGGTTCTTCATTTCTATAGTCACTATACTGTTTGCCTGTGAAGAACTGGTGACATGTCCAGGGCGAACCCCTCCTTGGCCCATAGGTAGCTGGGATAGGCTCCAGCACCCCTGTGACCCTCTTGAGGATAAAGTGGTTCAGAAAATGAATGAATGAAAATGAAAAGAGACATCTAAACATTTCAATACTGTCAATAACCAATCATAAATCAACTAATATAAAAAGTGGAATATTTTGTTTATGCATAGTTTAGTATCACGTCACAATAAGTCAAGAAATTGCATCATTAAAGTAAGCAATTGACACTTGCAAAGTAATGCTAATTTACAATATTTACTCTAAATGTACAAATTTATTGTCTAGTAAATTGAAAAGACTGAAGACTATTTACATGTGTATTCCATTTTCTCCTAATTTTGGAAAAGACCAAATACCTATGATGCTGTTTACATAGCTTTTGAACAATTCCTCTAATATTCCTGATCGAACACAGCTGTATATCCCCATTTGCCCCAGTTTTATACTAAAGGTAGATATTCTAATTTCGAGAAAAAGGTCACCTTTTTGATATTTGCTCATTTCAATAAACTTGCTAATGTCCTTTTGTAATGATGTTTAACAGTAGTAAGACTTTTCCTTGGAGCAACCATATCTACCAGAGAGAATCTTTGTGTTTACTCCCACTGACCATAAACACAGAGGCTGTGTGTCACAAACTGCAGAAAAACACACAAATTAGGTTAATTTTGCAAATGCGTCCATGAGTCCTAAAAAATCCTCTTAAAACTGGAATAATATAATAATATAGTAGGACGGATGTAAAGTTGAAAGCCCTCACTGTTTGTGTGTTTGTTTGTTTGTTTGTTTGTTTGTTTGTTTGTTTGTTTGTTTGTTTGTTTGTTTGTTTCAAGCATTCACAGAATCCATGCAAGTTAAAAAGAAAACAAAAAGAAATTCCAAAATCAATCATTTACACTCGAAAAGGAGTGGGAAGAAGAAAAACTTATTTAATCCCACTCCCATTCTCACCATCAATTAACTTAACATATTAACATTTTAAATGCTCATTCCTGTCTTTCGACTTCAAGCCAGAACAAATTAACAAAATAGGCCTAACCCAACTTAGGGTCAACTCATTCGGCAGTATTTACGTTATAGAACCAAGATGTGTGTGAAAACTAGAAACAAAGTGCATTCGTGATGGTGGTACCATGGGTAACAGTTAACTGTTAACTTAGAATATAATAATTACATACCAACAATGGTAAGAATAAAACTACAATCCCACTAATGGTAAAGAACAGCACATACCAGCGATAGTAAGAACAATAGCAGAAGGTAATGGACAACACATACCAATTAGATGAGGAACAACAAACACATATTAACATTATAAGACAGAATATTGATGTGACATCAGTGTTAAGACTCTCTATCTTTATACTGCAAACATATGTTTATATACCAGTTTAAATCTATGGATATTTTGAATTCAATAATTTAGATCATTAACACGATTAAACAACACTTGTGGTTCTTACAAATGCACATTCTCATTATCAAATGTCATAGTTAACTGAAGTCTACACAGTCATGGTTTGCTGCTAATATATATAATTAACATCAACATGTCCTTCACTTTTTAGGTTTTTTTTTTCATTGTAATTGTTTAAGATGCAGGTTTTTCAGGGAAAATTTGAGTCTTTAACTTCCACTGATGCTGTTACTCAAGGTAACGTAAAACTCTAGTAAACGTAGTGAATGCTGCTTCCCTTAAACACACTGTGATTGAAACCTGTAAATAATTTTATTAAAAAAAGAAGGAAAAACAAATTGTAAACTAGAACATGGAGGTATTTTCTAGGTGAAAGTCCTATCTCTAACTCATTCACCCAAGCTGACTTTGTTGTTTTTATTTTATTTTGTCTTTGTCTTTGATTACATCTCACATTTTGTGGATGTGAATATGCACTGCTGTTGTTTTATACTTCAGGTGGCGTGCCTCATGGTTACAGCTCTGCTCCATCTCTTCTTCATGGCTTCTTTCACGTGGATGCTGGTGGAAGGCCTGCTGCTCTGGAGCAAAGTTGTGTCCGTCAACATCAGCGAGGACCGTAGGATGAAACTGTACTACATCATTGGTTGGGGTAAAGTTTAATCTCCATTCTTGTTGAGTACAGTTTATTAGACATGCATGAAGCCTGAAATGTAGATTATTTTTCTTTCAAAAGATTGGATGAAAACTATTTGAACTGAGTAAAATATACACTGACTACATCAAATTTTTGAGTGCTTTTTTATTGAGTTTTACCTAACATTAGTGTGTTCATTGTATCATTGTGATCAATAGATGCTGTGATATGCAGTATGTGCTATATTGTGAGTCAAAAGCAAGCCGCATATTTAGTGTTTTCAGTCACAGACTAACAGGAAAGCCACTCCAGGCTTATTGGTCTAGATGTGACACAGACCCTAGAGAAACCAAAACAGAAAAAAACATTATTAAGAAAAATATTAAGAGCGCTACAAACATTAAAAAAGACCTCAGATCCACTTTGAATTAAGAATTCAGTATCTCTTAAGGTGCTGAAGAGAAAGAGACAAAAGAAAGAACTTGTGTTTGAAAATCTTTCACTCTGTGGAGTAAAGTCCAGAGTGTGAATTGCTTTTGGGAAAATAATGCCCAACCATTTACAATTAAAAAATTAAGTTAATAATTATGAGTAGTATAATATAATAATATAAATGGTTATTAATATTTACTTTTACCATTGACAGAGTGATCATGTGTTGTTACAGCAAATGATCTTATAACAGGATCATGTTTCCCATAAATCCACTGTTCCTCATGTTTTATCATGGATAACCCTTGTCTCCACTGTAAAAAGTGATGGTCGTTTTTAGACTTTGCTCCATGATCCTGTTCAGAAGTGGCATTAATGT
>JAPTMW010000029.1:9914117-9925058 GCA_029822955.1 Ostorhinchus angustatus
TAGAGTTAGTTTTGCTCCATGATTTTAACACCCTTGTTTAACACTGATCTGAATAGGGACCAAATACACTCTAGAATCAAGTTAAAATCAACTCTATTAGTGTTAATTTGACACAGCTAAATTTACTGTGTAGGCTACACGGAGAGCTGAGTGCGTCTGTCAGGGCAGGGGAGTGATTCACGACATGTTGAATGAACGAATTACCAGTTAGCGACCTGACTCGTGTTAGTGCTGTGAATCACTCACTGATTCACAAACCTGCACAGAGAACTGGTTCATGACTTGATAGCGCTGCCAGTGAACAGATCACTCACTCAGTCCAATTTGCTGAGTAAACCAGTTCAATAGCCTACTATAGGACAGGACACTTAAAACATCATGACTTATAAACAAATTTATTTTTTACGAATACACCTGTCTCCCAGTCTCAGGAAGTCGTGAACTGAACTGAAACCTGAACCGTTCACCGTGCATCAGTTCAGGGAGTTGCAATTGCAGGCTCCTCCCACCTCAACGTGAATGATTTAGTGATTCGGTGAACGAATCTTTTGAACAAATCTTTTTAGTGTACTGATTCTAGTCAGTCAGTTCATCTAAAAGAACTGCCTTGCCTATCACTAGTAAAAATGACTTGTCTCTTAAAGTTATACCTACCGATCTGGCATGTGTCACAGCACTTAGTAAAAATTTGAACTTGAACAACCCGCCTCCCTCCAAAGCCCCACCCCCTTCCCCCTGCTCGAGCTCTGACACTCCCCTCCTCTAACATGATACACGCGGTGGAGGTGGAGGTCCAGTCCGAATTATTTTAACAATATTTGTGGAGGAATGATTCTGTTCCAGGCTTTTTGAGCCATACAAATGGTTGATCACTATAAACCTTATCATTATAGGCAGTTTCATTTTATTACATGTAGTATTTTGTTACTACAAAATGCAGGAGTTGTACTTTCTTAACATGCAAATGTAATAATACATTTCATTTGTTCATCTGTTACACACAAATATTTGTAATTAATGATTATTGTCTACAAAATTCAGTAATCTGTGTACTGTGGTCCAAAAGGGTCATAATTAATAAACATAACTTGATATATATATATAAAATAACAGATATGGTATAGGTTAAATATTCAAAGCCCATTAGTGATAAATTAGGAGGAATCTAAATAAACTGCTGTGGTACATGTCATTAAAACTATCCCAGTCAAACAATGGTAAAAGATATGCAAATAATAATATGTTATCTCTGTTAGTTTCACCCAAGTGTTTTCATACAGATGAATTACATTATGTCAAATAATCACAATTATTTAAAATTATTATAATAAATGTGTCATTTCATTCAATAGATGTTGTTTTTGGTGATATTTACGTATTACTTTTCCCATTTCTTTTTTATATATTCTCTGTATTCTATACTTTACAAAATAAATCTTTATGGAGAAAAACATGGGTTGTGTAGAAGGACGTGGGTTAAAACTGTCTTCACTTTTGCTTTGCTTAAAAATACAAAAGAAGGACAGAGTTGATTTGTGATTTGACATTTTAATAGTGATAGATGGAGGAAAGGACAGAAGTTTTTTTTTTTTTTTTTTCGTTTCTATGCTGACAGAACAGCAGAACTGCACCATTTGAACATAGATAGATTTATATAATATATATATAAAGCTCCTCTACCCATTCACCAGTTCATATTTTGGGTGGCTGCTATAGTCTGTGATGGAGAACAATTTATCTAAAGCGTGGAATTGAAATAAAAAGTTGTGGTTTTTTTAATGGAGGAAAAGGAAATCATATAGATCAAATAACATAAAACATCAATGTCATTAAATAAAATTTGCTGCTGACTCAGACTGTTAATGTTTTAAATGTACAGTATGTATGTAATATCAAGGCATTATTCTCACAATATTATGACTTTGTTCTCAAAATACAGTTGCCCTAATACTTCTTTGCAGTTTTTCTTTTGTGCGGCACTGTGTTTTGTACTGTTAAGTTTATTGTTAATACAAGTGTAAAAATTGGACATGCAAAAGAAAGGCCTAAACAGATCAGACGTAAAACTGCTTCTTACATTGAGCGAAAAAACCACTGACCAACAGACCACCATCACAAAGATTTTCACCCTGGGCCTGATTCCAGATTTCAGAACATTTGATGGAGGATTAGTATTACCTGCAGAAAATACATGATTCAAGATATACTTGAAACATGTAATGTATTAGTCATGTAGACCAATTTATCTGCATGACTTTCATTAGCTGCATCAGTAGAATGTGCTTCCAGTAGCAGCTAAAAGATAAGTTTGACTGAAAAAAACAACTCAAAACATAAAGATCTCAGCTCGAATCAGCTACATTTAATCATTAGTTTGGTGTGTAGTTCCAGCTATTTATTTATTTACATACATATTTCAGGGGTTACTATTCTCACCTCAGTGTTCAGTTTCACAGTTGTTCACTTTACAATAAGGCAAAAAAAAATAAATAAAATAAATAATTCGATTACTGGTTAGACATTGTCATCCTATCTGTGTTTAAAACTCATCAGTTGATGTCATTAAACAGCACTGGGTGTTGACAGTATTTAATTCTTAATTCTAAATTCTAAATTTATATAAATATTTATATAAATGCCAGATTTCTTATTATATTTTTCTCTTTATATTTATTTTTTTCACTTGTGTGTTGTTTCTCTACCTGTCTTTTCTCAGCACTTGCTTGTTGTATGTTGCTGCTGTAAACTGTAATATCATATATATCAAATGAAATGGTCTTATCTCATCTTATCTTATTTTAGATAGAACTGTATGGATCCTTTGGGCAGAGACCTTAGGAAACTGAGGTTCCAATAGCAGCACAACAAATATATAAATGTATAGTTTAATAATCACAGAATAAAAGCACTAGTAGAAACAAGTGGTAAAGTAGTAAATAGTAATAATAGTAATAATAATAAAAATAATAAATTTTATTTATAAGCACCTTTCAAGACACCCAAGGACACTGTACAACAAGATAAAACAAGCAATGCATAAAATACAAATAAGCAAACAAATACATAAAAGAGTAATTACAATGTATAAAATGAAGATGTAAAATGTAGTGTAAAACTTATGGTGGGTAGGCTACTCTGAAAAGGTGAGTTTTGAGTCTGGATTTGAATGTGGGGAGACAGTTATTAAGAATAATAAGAAGAGGTGGGAGGCATAACAAACCCCGCCCCTCCAAACGTTTTAGCTCTTAATGGACATCTCCCTCTCCGAACGTGAGAATATGAGTTTCAAGGTCAAAGGTCATGATGCTATTTAGGACCCTACATGTAGTTTCCTATCTGTCAACAACTGTAACTGAGTACTTTTCACCACTGTTTTTAAAGTTATGACCATTTAAAATCATGTGACCTTGATTTTGGCGTTTTAATGTCACTCAGGGTCAAAGGTCATGATGTCATTTTGAAGCCCATGCCTGGTTTCCTATCTGTCAATAATAGTAACTAAGTCTCTATCTCCACTTGTTTTTCTGTTATAGTCCATTTGAGTTTTTTAGGTATTGACCAAGTGACCCCTGACCTCTTGGGTCAACAATAAGTCAAAATCTATACACACAAGATGCAGAATTGAAAGATGAGCATTTTGGTGCTGATTGGAAGTCTATAAGATGAATAGTTCAAAAGTCATATCCAAAATTGGATTTTTACCTTTATTTTGACCTTGACCTTTGACCTAGAGTCTTCAAATTTGGCCTTCAAGGTTCTGATGTTAATGCACATCAATAGTGAGAGCAAAAAGAAGCTCTATGCAAAACTGAAAATACAGGAATGAAAAGGAAAGTCCTGATTTGCCCTATCTCTTATCATTGCAAAAACACATTTTTGGTGACCTTGACCTTTGACCTACATTCACCAAAATTTAATGGGATCTATTGTGGACCACCTTGCACCATTCCTGAAAATTTCATGGAAATTGGTCCCGTAGTTTTTGCATAAAATTTCTAAATAGAATTAATTTACCAGAATTAAATTACCAAGAGCAAGAAAAGAAACATTGCATACGGAAATAAACAATAAGTAACATTGCACCACAGAATTGCAGTGGATCCTATTCTTTGTGTTCATTTGGTTGGTGTTCATTAAATGTAAAGAATCACTAAAGCAACCAGTCTCACAAAAATCACACTCAGTACAGCAGATTCTATAATTTAACTAACATTTCTTTTTAATTTCAGAGAATTTTCCTCAAAATAGTTTTGTGAAGTAAAATCACTGTAGCTCAGATTTAGAATGGACACTTGTACAACAAATAAAGGAAATCCTTCCAACAAAGGCAAAAAAAATAAATAAATTATACTACGAAATGAATAAATAACTTTTTTCATTCATCAGAATGATCTTTTGTCATTTATATTGTTTGCATTTTTTGTTTCTCTGTAGCATTTTATGAGGCTTTGTTTGTGGTTGTTGCTTTGTTTGCTTGTATGTCTTTGTCTTACTTTTTGTGGCCTTGTATTATGAATGTTTTTATCCCCTTCAACTATAAATGTTTTTTATCTTTCAGAGAGTTTCAGAAAGGAGAGCTTTGTCAGTTTCTCTTTGAAACCTGCATTAGGAAACCAAGTAAGTGACACACACACATCTGCCTCACGGCATCCTGGGTACACACTGCACAGTAAGAACACAACTAAGTGTCCCATTTTCTGTCTGATACTCACAGGTTGTACAGCTGACAGGATACAAGCCATCAGGTATGGTCTGACTGTCACTTAATACTGTAAATATTATTTTATCTATCAGTACTTTTGTTTGTCCTTTATCAATTTCTTTTCATAAATAAGTGAATAGCATTTTGTCACCAAACTTGCTGCAGTTTTTAGCTCACCGGCCGATAGACCATGAGCTGTTATGAGGGTGGCATCATATTCATTGGCCATTTCTTAATCATCTTCTCTGACAAAACTACCGGTCATGTTCATTTCCAATTTTATATGTAGCTTCCTTGGGACAGTGTCTACGAACTTTGTACGCAGTTTTGAAATATTTAGATTTTTAAAATTTATGATGAATATTAGAAAATCTAAAGGACTATATTAAAAATGTGCCTTTACAATGGGCCATTTTTGATTAGCCTCGCCAGTTTTTAGTTAGTTAATTAAAAAAACATGTGTATTTGCTTAAAATCATTGTCCTGTATTTTATCATAATCAGTAACTAAAGGCAAAATCACAAGATTATTCAATGACATTTCAAGTAAAAAGTATCAGTATCTGTATTGGCGATACTAGCCCTGTATATACTTGGTATCGGATCAATACCAAAATTCCCAGTATCACCCACCCTTAATCTGAGCAGCAAAGCCAAAGTGAAAATGATGTTGACACTGATGTTAGGGACGGGCATGCATGTGGTGAGTTTGTGAAACTTTTCTTGTTTTAACTAACTTTTGACTTTGAGCTATGATAGCTACTTGTTACGGACGGCACATAAACAGTGGATTTAATTGTCATAAGTGGTCTGCACTCTCCGAGGGCTTTTCTAGTTATAGCTTGAAAAACGGCTAATCCATAAGTATTATCCCCGGGTCTGTGGGCCGGTTGGATATGAAACTCCCGGGCTGAAAAATGGTCCCAGCACGCCACTGCCTTTAAGTCAGTTTATATGATCCAAAGTTAGCATGGTCCTTCGAGCCACACAAACTGGTTTCATTCCAAGTTGACTAAATGAATTTTGCCTTTAGGTTGGAAAGAAACAGTGGTGGAAACATGATGTGCTCTTGCTGATAAAAGACCAACAAGAGAATGCCCCAAGGCCTGACCGAGACCAACAGGAAAATGCACTGTTTCCTTGATATTTAGACCACGTCCTTCCACCTTTTAAATCTACAACCTGGTCCGGTTAAATCTAACCAATGAGAGCAGGGAATGTTCACGCAGTTTATCTGTCTTTCGGTGGAAATTGCAAAACACATCAGATTCATGGACTTATTCAATCTGAACAGTCATGTCATTTCCATTTGAAAACACAATAATACACAATGCCTAATTTTCAATAAATGACTCATAAATGTATCTTAAAATCTGCGCTCTGTCCTCCATAGGAAAATACTACACAACTGAGAACAGGCTGAGTCATAACCCTCGCAATGAGTAAACTGACCTTCATTTGTTAAAGGGAAAAAACAAACATTTGAAGTGTCTTTTTGATCAGAATTCAGGCTATGGTAAAAAGAAGAAGATCATCGATTTATTTATTTTTTTACAGCCACTTACATTTTTAAGCAGCACATAAACTGAGATGTCAAATACAAATCAACTCAAGTTTTAAACAAGCAAAGGAGATCATTGGTGAATTAGTGTGGTCTGTCTTTCCTCTTCACCTATTGGCTGATGAGAGTTCAACTTCAGTGGCTGTGAAAGCCAGGGGGCGGAGATAATTAGAATACTAGAAAACGCCACTTTTTTCGCCGTCAAAAGTGACACAGAGCGGTGTTTTAAAGAGCCATAAGATGGCACTTTTTACGCCGTTCTTAAAACAGAAAATAACTGTAAAAAATGACGTTTTTGTGGGAATTTACGCCGTATCTCATGGCGTTTTATATTCGGATGCCGTATTTTATGGCATTTCATATACCAGACGCATTGGGGGAGTGGCAGATTGTGACACACTTGGCCTGCCATAAGTCGCTGAAATGCGTGTGTCTCACGCTCATTGCGTGAGACTTGAGAGCCCTGCATCACACTCTGAAATTAAGCTTCTGCTTTTAACTAGAACTTGCAGACACCACACACACTGCAGACTAGGAGCAGTGGACTTGCCATATCAAGCACCCAGGGAGCAAATGGGGGGTTAAGTGCCTTGCTCAAGGGCACATCCGCCAACGAACTGGTGACCCTTCGGTCACAATTTGTTGAATGACGTTTGGAGATCCTGTGATACAACCATATCACAGGAACAGATCAGCTCTGAAAAAACCTGGATGTTCATGTTATTGCTGCCCACATCCCAGCAACTGTTTGTTTCTCTGAGCCATACCTAATTCCAACGGCACACGCTTTAGATTACACAACGTAGAAAGTGTTTTGCCAATGTCCTTGAGCACAGAAAGAAGTCATCTCATGTAAATAAAATTTTCTCAGCGATGAAAATCATTTTAAATGTGCTGAGTGTTAGAACCAGTGAGTCTGTGAGGTCTCTAAACTTGAAGGTGATGAGCTTTTCTAAACCTTTTATTGATGGAGTTTGTCAGATGAGTCAAAACACAATATTCCTGACAAAATTATATGACACAAAGAAATGGCTGAAGGAGAAAGAGCAAAAAAAATTGATCTCAAAAATGGGGTTTTATTTTTCTCCCATTGTCTCCTTTTACCTGTGTGGTACACAGCATTAGGCCTGTGTGAAAACTGGCCCGCTTGCCTTTTGTTGACGTGAATGTGCAAACGAACACAACAGATGGTCCCCATATTTCCAGAGGGTTAAGTCACTGTCAATGGTTCTAAATTGCCCGTCGGTAACGAGAGAGAAGTTTGCTCTGGATTCATTAAACGTTTAGCCGTCTGCAAGGAACGCCTGATGGATGGTGTTTGAGTGCTGCTGTGTTCATTGTTGACCGCGAGACAAAGGAGAAGTTCATTCCCTTAATCAGGAATGGACAGAGCTGACTATTCACGCTATCAGCCATTAACCACTCCAACACCTGCTCTCTCTCACTACCCTTTCATTTCCACTCTCTTCTTCTACTCTCCTTTGTACACAAACACACTTGCACTTCTGTAACGCAAAAGCATTAAACATCAGATTGAGCCATGAGCTGAAGCTAATGCCTTTTGCTTTATTTCCATGCAGGTTGTTGAGCTGCAAATAGAGCGGATCCTGATACTCCGTTACTAGAAACATGCATCGTGGTGAAAGACTATAGAGCTGGGCAGTGGACACATATGGACAGATGTCACCTGAAGTGCACCTCCTCCAAAACACACAAACACAATCTGCTGGGATGGAGGCTGAAAGGAAAGGAGCATTACAGAGGGATAATCATAAACATGTAATGATCGGAAAATCACATCCTGATTGCTTAACGCATTAAGACCCAAATATCCACCATCGAACAAAATCATCTACTGATGTAACTGTTTAATACCTGTTGATCCACTTATCCTATCAATACATATAAATAATTGTGTAAAATTCAGTGTCATCTTTTCATGGTCATCAGATATGGCCCATTTGGACGTTCAGAGGCTCCACAGTGAACGTGGAAACACCGTCCTCTTCTACAACATTCACTTACCAGTAAAACCCATGGAGTTGGATCAATAACAGTGGATGGACACACTGGGTTTATGTTCAATTTTTGATACCTTTGCTGAAAAAGTCACTTTTTTCAGTTTTCTCTGTTTCTGATATAATAACCAACTTCTTCTGAGCTTTTATGAACATCTACATGATCAGTAAATTAAATCTAATATATATATATACACACACAATTTTCACCAAAAAAAAAGCAAAATGCATAGTTTAATATTATAATAAATGGAGATAAATCACTTAAGAAAGATAAATATAGAGAAAATTTCATTCGGGAACTGCTACAAAAGTAGCACTGGCTCATATTAATTGGCCTCTGAGATGACAGCATTTTCCTTTGCTGCTCCCCTAAAAAAGGCATCAACAGGTTTGTGGTTATGTAACTGACCCTCAGGTAGTAAATGTCCTCCCATCTATTGTATCTCTGCAAGACTTGAACAGCTATTGTCAAAAAACATCATGTTAAATGTGAGCAATGTAGCCACTTCAACGCACAGACTAGGCTTTTGTGATGTTTCTGATTTATGGCTTGTTGTTTTGGTTTATTTTGCTCCTTTAGTGATTGAAAGCATCACTGTGTCTCATTTTTGGTCATTCTTTTAGACACGTCTATGTGCAAAGGGGCTTCAAAAAATTTGTGGAAATAAGAGCATAGCTTTGACATTTTGAAATCGCATGGCCCTCAGTTTTACACAGATGGACTTAAAGGCTGGTATCAGTGCTTGCAGAAGTGTATTGACTAAGATGGAGCATATGTTGAAAAATAAACATCATAATTTAAACCATTTTATTCTAATTGTCTTTTTTCCACAAACTTTTTGAAGCCCCCTCATACAATACAGCTCAGGCCCAATGTTCATAGTTACAGAATTCCATCCTGGTAAATAGGGTTTAGGTCTGTCATTTTCAGTCATTTTGAACCCTTTATAGTCACTCTCTGTAACTAAGTACCTTCTGTAGACTTTGCCTGAGGGAATTACCCATAGTTCACAGCACTATGACATTAAACACAGATTTACCAGCATTAATGTAAAGCATTTTAATGCGCAACACGGAGATTCACAAGGAAACGCCACATTTAACAACTATTTAAGAAAAAAATGCAAGAATTAGATCACACACCAATTCATCAACCATTTTATTTACTAAATGTTACCACTAGAAAAATCCGTTGATTATCCGACTATTAAACGACCCAAACCCACAAAAGTATGAAACACAGAAACGATTTAAATGTTTGCCTAAATCAGATGGTTTTAAATCTGGAACCACAATTTCTCCAGCATACTTTAAATGGACAAAAGTTTTGGGACTCTTTAAATTCAGGTGTGTATATATTCTAACGGGTCTGGAATACAAAACAATAATGGCAAATGTTATAATATAGTTTTATATTGGGATAAATATCATTGCTTTGCACTGGTTAGTTTGGTTTAAATTGTTATCTTTGCTTCCAAAATACCTCAGAGATGGCTTTTACTTAATTTCTCGCAACAGTTTTTTAAATTTATTTATTTTGTATCCATGATTATGATATTAAATGTTCTACCTCTAAATTTCTAAAATACTTTTTGTGCTCTGACTTAAAAAAAAAAATTCTACCACAACAAACCATTTACTTTCTTCACATCTCACTTAGGAAGAAAAATATCCTATTAAATTTTAAGGAAATATTGATGTGTCCCAATATTTTTGTTCATATAGTGTATCTGGACTTTGGATTATGCACAAGTCTATATATAGCCATTAACAGTGTATTGTTCTATAAATACTAAGAGCTCAAACGTCAGATGCTTTCAATACCTGAAGAAAAATGTGGTTCAGTGCGAAATGATGCAACCCTGACATTTTTACTGGATCCCAGATTGGAGACTTCACTGGTGATCCTCTATTCTCCTCAAAGCTCAGCTATGCAATTAACAGACTGGATTCATTCTGTTCACCCACAGAGCAACAAATAATGATCGATTTGAATATAATATC
Organism: Ostorhinchus angustatus; assembly: GCA_029822955.1. NCBI lineage: Eukaryota > Metazoa > Chordata > Actinopteri > Kurtiformes > Apogonidae > Ostorhinchus > Ostorhinchus angustatus. The sequence goes on from JAPTMW010000029.1 coordinate 9,924,405, forward strand.
ATCATAAAATAATAGGAACAAAAATGGGTTGCAGAATGTCACTCATAATCCATGTGACTTCACTCACACCTTGATTTTTTTTCCTCCTCTAGTTTGTTTGATGTACGTGATGAGGAGGTGAATGATTTCAACCAGATTTTTCTGAAATGAAACCAGTTACTGTACCACAAGGCTTCAACTCAAACATGATGGGTCTAGAACATTATTGGACCCATTCTGATCCCAGTTGATGGGGGTCTGATACTTGGGTTTAGTTTTCACTTGGCTGCTTGTTCATACATTTAAGTCAATTTCACAAATTTTTTAGCACATGTTATCTTCTGATCTACAATTTCTATATAATATAATATATTTACAATACCCAGAATCTTACCGTTAAAATCTTGATTTCTGATTTGGAATCAGCACGACAGATTGAGCAGTAGCAGACTTTTGTTGTTGTTGACTATTTTTTCTATCATAAATAATTAGTTGTTTTCAATTTATTCAGGGCTTATAGTGCACTACCTTTCTGCCAAATCTGTCAGTGCAGATATTAGTAAACTGAGGCCCCTTTTTTTTTGCTTTGTTTTTTAACTGTGTCTACTGTTTCATAGGTTCAACAGCAGAGCTAGTCTTTCTAAATAGAAAGAGCTTCATTTGTAATTTACTTTA
>JAPTMW010000029.1:10433436-10443461 GCA_029822955.1 Ostorhinchus angustatus
GTTGTGTATTGAACCGAACAGGGCGTATTGAACGGTTCAATAAAATATTGAATATCGTTGCATCCCTAGCTATGTCACAGATGTCTGTGAATGACTGTCTCATGTGTCCCCATTTATTGCTACTCAGAGCTAAATGATAAAATTAGAAAATTGGTTTGTAAACTGTGCAGGGTTTATGTTTATGCCAGGTTATTTCACCTTTCATTCAGTATGTTCACTGGGAAATTTTAAAGGTTAAGAAGGTTAACACTATGGAGTAATGAAACTGTCAAAAAGATTTGTGTGCATAAGTTAGAAATGCCTGCATATTATTCTATATTTGTGCAAAAAAAATATTTGTTAACTCTTGAATGAGTTCAGTCATAGATAAAATGTCTTGTGTGTATTTTATCTGTCAGAACAGGAATGAAAATTTTTGACATCATGAACTACAAACACAAAGTGCAACTTTATGATTATGCTTTCTCCATCACAAATACAAATTCATGACATTCATGAGTTGAGAGACAGTGGGCATATATTAAGGCACTGGCATGGATTCTGCGGCAGCCGCCCTGAGTGCCCCAGGTGCCACACTATTTGCCAGCAATATTAGAAGCATATTTCAACTGACCAGGAATATTCTCATGTAGCCTATGACTGGCTTTGGCTTCTGTGTGAGTAAAATACATGTGAAATGCTAGTTGGAGCTGTGATATATCGTAGTTTCCAGTGTAGCTGGCTAATATGCTGCTACATAATGTATTTTACATACTATTAGTGCTCCTATTTCCTATCAATTGTACTGGACTGTTAGCTGAGGAAGCACCTAGTTCGGCTTGGTGCTTCAGACCATACATGCAGTGCTGCAGCACCCCTGGCACCCAGTGGCAGCCATGGTACGAAACTGCGGCACCCGAGGCACCTGCCCCCAGAATCCATACCAGTGCCTCGATATGCACCCGCCGTCTCTCAACTCATGTGCAGTCTGTGGAATTGATGTATCTTCTGCTCGATAAACAATGCCTGTGAAGTGGTGATGTATTTTGATATTCACATTGGTGAATTTGTATTTGACATGGAGCAAGCGTAATCGTAAAATTGCACTTCCTGTTTGTAATTCTTGATGATAATACTTTTTCATTCCTATTCTGACAGATAAAATACACACAAATTTTATGTATGACTGAACTCATTCAAGAGTTTACAAATATTCACTTTTTGCACAACTATAGAATAATATGCATGCATTTCTATCATATGCACACAATCCTTTTTGAGTGTTTCCTTACCCCATATAACTCACTTTATTATCCTCCAGGCATTTTACCAAACCTAGTGCACACACAGTACCTTGCATTAGCACAGAGTACACATTATCACTGCCACTGAAGGCACTTAGGGACCAACTCCAGATTGTCATGAGCTTCTACAGGAGAATTAACCTACTTATACCTGTTTTTTTAATAGAGGGGGAAACTGGGCGACCTGGAGGAAACCCATCCAGTGTGGAGAGAACAAGTAAACTCAACACAGAAATACTTCAGTCCTAATAAGAATTGAACCTGGACCCTTCTAGAAATGAGGCGGAAGTGGTAACTACTATGATACAATAACCATCAGACTACCCATGTGTGTCCAAATACGGAAAATACGTTTTTAAAAAATTATCAAAAAGCATTTTAGATAGCCTAAAATTGTGAGACTTGGAATAAAACAGAGCCAACTACACCATCTTTCGCAACCTTAAGCTCACTAAACTGGCAGCATTTTTCCACTTTCTTACACCAGCAAAGATTTTGTTTTGCTGATTTTGCAGTTATCACAATGAAGGATTCACTGTGACTGGCATTCAATTAAGACCTCAAGTGTTGAAACAGACAACCATGGGTACTTAATGTATAATATAAATACACAGGCTATACAATAATATATTCATTCATCCATGCACACAAGCTTAGTTGTATGGCACACAGTTTATGAGTATATGTTTCATAAAATGTGTGTTTTTTTATAGCTTCGGTTGCCGTATATATGCACAGTCTAAGGTACGAGAAGAAGGTGAAGTTTTGAATTTGGGTTTACTTTACACGAAAAACGCAAAGTTGTTCCCTCAACAGAGAGATCCCAATGTATCACAATTTGCTTATGTATTTTCATTTCTAATCTAAATGAACATTATTTTGTCTGATGTTTCAGTCTGTCTCTTCAGTCGTCAGGATTCATCTGATGGGAAACAAATACTCATCAAAATTAATCTAGGTGCCAATACTATTGAGTTATTTTCTTCATTCATTATCTGAACCCACTTTATCCCCACTATGGTCACTGGAGCCTATCCCAGCTACATATGGGTGAAAGCGGGGTTCACCCTGGACATGTCGCCAGTTCATTGCAGGGCTGACATATAGAGACAAACAATCACTCTTACATTCACACCTATGGGCAATTTAGTTTAACCGATTAACCTATCAGTGCATGTCTTTGGATGGTGGGAGGAAGCCGGAGTACCCGGAGAGAACCCAGGATCTTCTTGCTGTGAGACACAAGTGCTATCCACTGCACTACTGTGTCGCCTGTGTTGAGTTATTTTCTAAATGATTTTATTGTAATAAAAACATTGTTGGACAAAAACAGAACTGTGCACACCTCATGTTGAGCTGTGATTCAGTTTCACTTGACTCTGCATATTGTTTCAAACACCTGCCAAAAAAGAAAGCTCACCTCATCAGCGAGCAGGGAGAGCTCACTGGAGTCAGCAGCATCGTAGTCGTAGAGGACTTTGGCCTTGCGGGTTCCCGTAGCTGGTGCCTGCACTTCCTCAATCTTCAGTGTGTCGGTTTCCACAGGACTGGTAGCGTCTTCTGGAGCAGAGATGGTGGTTACCATGGAGTGGGCGGAGTTCAGTGTGAAAGCATTGGGAAGTCTGTGGGAAGGGAGGCAAGACATGATGATCAGAGAGGAATATGATCAACCAAAACAAAAACTACAGGGAAAAATAAAGACAAAAAGCACCAGCAGAGAAGTGAAAATTTGGAAAGAATGTCCGGAACACAGACATGCCCAAAACTGAGGCCCTTTTTTCTTGCTGCATAATGTCGAGTTCAGTAACTTTCCACAAAATACTGACTGAAAACATGCTTCAGTTTAGTAATGCTAAAGGAAAGATCTGCAATAAATCTATATCTAATCTACTGCATCAATAATCCAGACTAATACAATATTACACAACGCCAGTCAATCATATAAGGCTGTATTTTGTGTTTTTGTACATAAAACATTTGATTACTGTTGCTTTTTACATACGAAGAATCCATCAATTATCAGATCTCAGTCATTTTCACATTTGCTCATTGTTACTATTCAAAAAACAATGATTAAAAAAATAAATCACAGCAATAAAGCAATGGATGTCAGGAGGCTTGAGTGATATCCCATCCATAGCATCTCATATGTTCTAGCATGTAATATGGAAATGATAAAAAAACATATATTTATTTACCAGAATATGACTTATGATCCCTTCACTTCAATGTAAAAACTCACCATAAATGTTCTTGAAAGATTATTGGATTATAATTATTGTTACTTACTTTGACAGTCCAACTAGAAAATTTAACATGAAGATATTTCTTATATATATATTTTTTTAAATGTTCATGATTTCCAAATATTACTTATTGGTCTATTGATTAGAAATGATTATTATCACCATGACAAGAGCATAGGGTGTGACCTCTAAACTTTAATTAAATGTGTAAATTAATTACACCGCAAACTCCTGTGTCATTATCATTAATAAGTTATTTTACCATTTACATAAGACTGATGAATTAAAAGCAATGAAGTATGACATCGTGCATGTTGTTCTGCACTTAAAAGTGCTTTCTATCTGTGGGCATGAGATTTGACTGATTCAAAGTGAATTCATTTATCACCACACCACTTTGCCCGTTCAAAGCTGAACCTATGTGGACACAAAACAAACATGCATGTAGAAAGAGAAAAACACCCTCTGAAGTAAGATCTGTGACATTTACCAGCTCACATTCAATACATACAGAGAGGTGACATGTTAAAAGAAAAAGCCTGATAGAAATGGTCTCTTCCAGCCCAATGTGATCTCAACATAACATAAATAATAAATAACATAATAATATGAATAATGTCAACTGCATACTTTTTTAGAGTGAAAAGTCAAACTGCATAATGAAATTGTTTACAACCACAAATCATCCTTTAATGAATGTGAAAAACATGAACAATCAAGAACATTCCTGAAACATACTAAATAAATCATGTGCAATTTTAACAATATTATGCCTCATCGTCTCACTTACACATGTGCATTACAAATTATAGATCACAGTGTATCTACAAAGGTATAAAACATTTTGTAAAAGGCATAATATTCATAAAATTACACAGACTTCTCTTAAGACATTTCAGGTTGTTCATATTTGCCCGTGTTATTCACATTTTTTCATGAAATGATAGTAAGTGTAAAAATTTTCATGTAATTTTACTTTGTTACACTATAACAAAAATGGAAAATTGAAGTTGTCATTATTTATAGGTAATTATCATAGTTTTTACTTACCTACTTGAGATCAAATTGGTCTGTATGAATTTACCACCCTTGATTGTTAATATCTTCAGTGGGAATTTTGCATTTCACAAATTCATCTAACGGGCCAGTTTTGGCCAATGGGCCATATGTTTGACACCCCTGTTTTAGACCATTATCATCAAAACCCCAAATGAAGGAAGGGTTAGGGTTAGATTGATAAAGACTCAACAACCTACTAAGACACTACATGTTGGGTTTTCCTTTAATTTGTCCATTCTGTACTGGGGAACATTAGAAAGAAGAGAGAAAGATTCACAGCATCAGCCAAAAATTAGCAGGTCATGGGCTCATACTTACACGTCTTCACTGGAAAAAAGCACAGGACAAAAAGTATTAGTAATGGTTTTTACTGATCGAAGGAGCCCTATCATCATTGGAAGTCAAAGTTGCCATGTGGTTATTCAGAATCATGCAACTGTCTATCCACCTCTAGGACCTTCCAGTTAATTACTAGAAACAGCATCTGGTGCAGTGATCTGGGTTTGATTGCCTGGTTAAAAACAGACAAAACAGAAAAACCTAATAGGCTGGCCTCTACAGATCACTGATAGATACACACAAGAAATATAATAAGCTGTTAGCTTGTGGTTTCATACTAATGTGAAGCCAGAAATGTAAAAAATATTTTCAGAGATTGCAGTAGCTCTCAGTGCTGGATACGGCTCCTTGAATTTTACCTGGAAAATATCCTGTGATTGTTAAAACTCTCCCAAACGTCTAAAACGGTCAACAGTAACAGTCAGTCTTTCTTTTACTCCTATTTTTATTCAAAGAGCTGACTTAACAATGGAGTTTTAGCTTGATCTATAGTGTTAGATTATTCGTATTATTCCTTGTAGATGTCAATCTAAAGTAACTTAACCTCCTAAGACCCAGGTCAGTACAAGTTTCTGCTTTTTTGCATGAAAAAAATTAGCAAAAACAGCATGACACAACCATTTTCCCAGATATATTTTAAATTCCTTTTTAATGAATGTCCTTTGCAGTGGACAGCTTTTTGTAGCTGGGTCTCAGGAGGTTTCACAAACTCCTCAGTTACAAACATAATGTGCTGCACACTTTTAATCCCCCTTGGCCAAATATAGAGTAAGATTCTGTTGAAAGTTACTGCCCTATCATTTACATTAGATTGTAAAACTTATTATATACATACTTATATTTGAAAGTGCTCAGATATTATAACTGCACAAGGCCATTTGACCTTGAAAAAGTAGGTCAAGGTCACCTATTTTCAATAGCCTTCTGCTCCATGGCAAGATGTATCCAAACTATAAGTGTGGTGCAGATGTCAATGCATTTTTCAGATAATGCAAGTATGTCATTGAATGGACAGACAGACGGATGGACAGATGGACAGACGACAAAACGATTACAATAATACCCCTTCGGCCAGAAGTTGGCCAAGTGGTGAAAACCTGAAAACTCAACTAAAAACAACAAGCCTCTTCCTCGCTTCATGTGTGTGTAAGCATTTTCTCTTGTAATTTCCTGTTTAAAAATATTATTGTAGCACCAGCTGTCCGTATTCAATTGGTTTTCAAGCAACACACACTCCACTGAAATGGTTATATATTAAAAATAATCAATACCAAAAAAAATACAATTCGTTCACCGATATTGTTGTGATAAAACTGACAGACAAAAATATACAGACAGGTTGGTTAATAGCCAGTATCCAGACCAGTTGCAACATATCAGAGCATGAGCAAAACTCACATTCTAGGCACACATCCTAATAATCCAACATTTATGATGAACACACACACAAAATCCAGTATTTGTGGTATATTCTAACTCTTATAAATAAAAAATTTAAAACCCTTTTAAAATCCGATTTTAAATATGTAAAAATAAAAAAAAATAATCAAGCAATCTGTTAACTTAGATTTTACATACAAAAAATCAGCTAAGAACTAAAACTTTTATTCTATGCGTTCTACATTCAGTGCAATGCATCCAATGCTTCCGCAAAGCATTCTGGGTATGCAGTGCAACCAAATAGATGGTTCCGTCAAGTCAATACTGTAAGTGGAGCAAAGCCCAATTTTATGCAAACGAATTTATGCAAATGAAAATCATGACGTTTCATTTTTATTTAAAGCAGCTGTTAAGCAGAACATTGCTGAAAACGCCTTTTTAAACTGGATCAGCCCAATCACATGACTAAATCCGATCTGATCCGATCTTCTATAAAATGCCAGATCGGCAGCCGATACCGATCTTTAGATCAGACTGGGGCATCCCTATAATGGATACCTTCTTACCCCACCCCCTGAAGGGGAGGCGAGGTTATTGTTTTTGGTTCATTTTTTTTTGTTTGTTTGTTTGTTGTCAGCAACTTTGCGCAAAACCTACAGGACCAATTTCCATGAAATTTTCAGGAAAGGTCGGAGGTGGTCCAGAGTAGATCCCATTAAATTTTGGTGAATGTAGGTCAAGGTCACAAAAACTGTGTTTTCACAATGATAAGAGATAGGGCAAATCAGGTAAAATGTTTGCGAGGGGCGGGGTTAGTTGTGCCTGGCACCACTTGTTAGGCTTTACTTTTATGAAAATGTCCGACTTGCATAAAGAAAAGTAACTGGTAAAGTCCAATAGCCCTAAACACCTCTATAAAACCAACCAAAGATGTGTCATCTTAAAACTGGCCAAAGAAGACACTACAACCAGGGAAGACGCAGTCTGGAATATTACTTTAACACTGCCCTGAAATGAGGCGTGGATGTTTTTTTATTACGTCGTCAAATAGAGTAAATGTGTGAAAATACTAGAATATGTGAATTCATCTTTCTAATCAAATCTCTGGAAAGAGTCAGGTGAGAAACAGACAGGGTTTTATGAATCTAAGAAAGTTATATGCGGTGGTGAGAAACTTATCAACAGTTTTATAAATGCTTATAAATATTGACAGCTATTCATGTATATATTATTGAGTCTGTTTACAAACACTAATAACTCTGATTATTATCTGATTTAAAGAGCATAATGTGATCTGCTTTAACACTTAACAGCAGTAATCTGATTATGAGAAATTGGATTAACAAACTTGGATTTCTCCGCAAAGCTCTGATGTCTTCCTGCATGTATACAGGATAATCTCATTTATTTTATTCTATTATGCCTGCTAATGTGTAAACACATGTAGTCAAATATGAATGGAAAATGACGGGAAGTAAGTCTACCATCACTATGTACATACTTACTTTGAAAGAAATCCGATAATGGACTGGAGCGTCTAAACCAGGGTTCTTTGATTATTGCATTTCTGAAGTGCATGTAAATGCTTCAGATCTGATTATTATAATTATATGATTACTCCCAGTTATCTGACTTTTATGGTCATGTAAACAGGCTCAATGACAAGTCGTTTGAGTCTACTGTCACTACTTACATATGTACTCTGAAAGAAATCAAATAATTGACTGATCTAAACCAAGGTTTTACAATTATCGCATTTCTGAAGTGCATGTAAAGGTAACAGATCCGATTATTACAATTATCGGATTACTCCCAGTTAATGAATTTTCATGGTCATGTAAACAGGCTAATTGAGACCCTGGAAAGATACCAAAGTTCTTGTGTCTCAAGCAGAAAAAGTCTGGAATCTCCTGCTTGTCCACAAAAACAAGTCAAACAATCCCTTCTATCATGTTTTGCTGTGTCTGTATTACAGGCTGTGAAAGGCCTGGGGTTTACCTTCCGAGCTCCTTCTGCAAATCCTGCATGTGGAGATGACACTGCTTGTAGTAAGCCGCCTGGGCCTCCACGAACTCATTCAGACAGCGCAAGTGATTTACCTGCAGACAACAACATGACAATCACTCTCTGCTTCACATTCAAATCCAGAGAAGAGCTCCGGGGTCATACTGTAATACAGAGCTGTTAAAATCAACCTGCACTTTTTTTTCTACGTTTCACTACAATAGAGCTCAAACCATAATGCATACATGGGTACTGCTGATTCCTTCGAGAAGCAGCCGTGTAACTTCAGCCTGGCGATCAAATTCAGTTTGGGCGACTCTGAGTTCATGTTCAGCCTGAAATGAAAAGGACACAAGTAAGATATTAACGTCCATTTGTCGACATGCTACAACAACCTTGCAGAACCTCCAACAGAGGCTTTTATCAGTGTTTTCAGATCAAAACTTGGCTAAATAAACACGCCATTTGAATGAGATTAGCTGACACACTGTAAATGCTCTTCTGGTTTATCAGAATGGGATCAAGAGGATGATCTAGATTAGGATTATAAAACTCATTTTAGTTCAGGGGCTACATGCAGCCTAATTTGATGTCAAATGGGCCAGACCAGTAAAACAATAACATCATAATTTATAAATAATGACAACTTCAATTTTTTTTCTTATTGCTTTAGTGCAGGGGTTCAAAAGTGGGCTATGCCAGGCTATGCCTACCCCAGGGGTACTTGGAAAAAGCCCAGGGGGTACTTGAAATTTTTGGGAAAAATACATTAAATAAGTTATCATGTACTGAATACAAAATAAATAATGCCAATTAAAGCTGAAATATAAAACACAAATACATTCATATAATAGTTTTATTGTCAATTACCTTGTTTAAGCTTTGGTAACATTTTAAGAACATTTCTATTTAATATCATTCAAAATTAGTTTATTTGAGTAGCTAAGTAATTATTTTTGTCAATGAAAGGTTCATTTATTAATTAATGACCAATTTATTTATTTTTCTTATCAATGAAAGAGGGCACTTTGCAGTTGATATTTTGCACACATTTACTTCAAATTTATATATATATATATACATACACACACACACACACACACACACACACACACACATATATATATATATATATATATACATACACACACACATATATATATACATACACATACATATATATTACAGAAAAGGTACAAAGGTTTGATAATATAAACAGACACCTTTGAAAAAAATTAGGCAAAATTTGTTCCTGTGCCAATCAAAAATGCTGAAGCGAGAGTTGAGGGTACTTGGCAAAAAAAAGTAGATTTCAGGGAGGTACGCCACTGTAAAAAGTTTGAGAACCACTGCTTTACTGCATCAAAGTACTATTACAGTTTGAAAATGATTACATTTACAAATGATCCTTTCATAAAAAACTGGGAATATCCCGAACTTCCATGAACAACCTGAAATATAAGTACAATTTTAACATTATGCCTTAACTTATCAGATAGATAGATAGTCTGATAGATAGCGACTATCTATCTGTCTATCTATCTTGAATATATATGCCTGCACTAACACAGATGAGATGAAATTTGGTATCAAACAACACAAAATGATGCCAAGCATTTTTCAAAACTCAGTAACACGGACGTTATTAGCCCCATTTTAGGGTGGCTTGAGCCACCCTAAAATATCTCAAAGCCACCCTAGAATTTTCGGCCGA
>JAPTMW010000029.1:10445865-10456064 GCA_029822955.1 Ostorhinchus angustatus
ACCAACGCTACTTTAAATAGCAAATGGTGAGAAGTGTGTCCCTAAGGTGTGATGGTCTTCAAATAATGAATTAATTGACCAAGCCTTAGTTTGAGCTCGGAAAAATTTTTCGGTGCGCGGTGCGCGCGCGCGCAGTTTCTCTGCTCCCTCTGGGGCTAAGCCACCCCTGACTCTCGAACCTAGTAACGTCCATGCTCAGTAACATCTATTGGTACCATAAGTATTGAAGTTTCATCTCCAGTCCTAGGAAAATGTTGAATTTTTGCCTTATGTTGTAAGAAGGGATGAGCTGTCTAGTGTTTAGATCCTCTGAAACTGAGATCAAACAGTGGAACAAAATTCACTGGTAGCATGTCCTCACTCACCTTTTCAACTTCCTCAGTCCAGAGCTGAGAAACCATAGAAGAGTATGAAAAGCAGAAGAGAAAGCAAAAATACAAGTTACAAAAACATCATAGAAAGTCACCCAGGAAGATATTCCTTTGTACTATATCAAATTAAAAACTGAATTACTGAACAGTCATAGATAAGCAATGCCTGGAGGCTCCACAGACAAAACAGTAGTAATTTGTTATGGATTGTTTGACAGATTGTTTTCATCTTCTATGTCTGGATTTGTGATTTTGTTCCAAACTTTATTTTGTCGGGTGATACTTGTACCGAGTGTTGAATATACGTATAAGCATCTAGGAGGTGTAGAGCACTTTTACACTGTTATCATTAAGTTCGTTTGCGCTGCTTTACGTAAGGGATAATGAACAGTAGAGTTATTACTGTGAAATAGCACCAAAAAGGTGACTGTCTTTCTGTATACTACACCGTTTACTATATAGCTACTGACTAAATTAAAAAAATTAATAATAATAGTATAATAAACGTATAAACATAACAATGACTTCCATTTGACTGTATAGAGCAGGAGTGTCAAACATATGGCCTGTGGGCCAAAACTGGCCAGCTAAATGGTCCAATCCCACCCATGGGATAAATTTCACAAGTTTCACAAAAATACTAATAGTCAAGGGTGTTCAGGGGCCACATACAGCACAATGTGATATAAAGTAAAATAATAACAAAATAACCTATAAATAATGACTCCAAATTTTCTAATGTGAAAAAAATAAAATTACATTATGAAAATATATACATTTACAAACTATCCTGTCACAATAAAATGTTAATAACCTGAACAAATATGAGACCTGAAATTTTTCAAGAAAAATAACTGTAATTTTACAATATAATGTGTGTTACAAGTGTTTTCTGCATTTGCAGATCGATTGTGATCTGTAAATTGTGTTAATAATGAGCTGCAAGACATCATATTGTTGAAATTGCCCTTATTTCTTAAAAGATATTTCAGGGTGTACATGGTTTTTCACATTCACATTTTCATGAAGTAACTTAACTTTCAAACTAAAACTAAGAGAAAAATTTGGGTCATTATTTATAGGTTATTATGTCTATTATTTTACTAGTCCGGCCCACTTGAGATCACACTGGGCTGTATGTGGCCCCTGAACTAAAATGAGACTGACACACTAAGTACATGCCATAGTACCAATGTGCTCATAGCAACTGTTTCTTGTAGAGAATAAACACATCCTGCCACTGCCCTTTCAGAACTGAATACTGAATACAGCAGTGAAATTATATTACACAACAAACAGCCACGTTGTGAGCTGTCAACTGTTATTTACTGTACAACCCTAGCAACCAACATCATTACAAATCACAACATCATTTTTAGACATCCCACTAGGTGTGTTACATATTACTCTTATACCTGGGAAGTTCCGGCACAAGGATGATTAATCTGTTTGCAGTTTCAATGAAACAATAGACTGTAAATCTGAATTTCCTGCTACTGGTCTGCTTTTTTCTTGATTGCAATAATATTCAACTAAATGAGTTTTCTTTGCTTGTAATTGCTCAAATTTAGGCTTTGTTTTTTTTTTTTCTTGTTTTTAATTTTCCATAGGTTAGAAATCCAAATAAAATGATCTTACGCTGATGACAGATTTTCCTTTTTTGCTATTCTAAATCATTTTGATTTATTTGAAAAAATAAAACAAAACTCTTAATTCTCTTATTAACACTCACACAGGAGAAAACAACAAAGGCAGGTATAAACTGAATTCATCAAAAATTAAGGTATCACCTCAGCTGTTGGTTTGTAGAACTGTTACACCCTTACGAAACAAGACTGATGTTATCGCTCAACATTATTATACTAAAAACTAAATATCAAGGCACAATCCTTCCAAAAATCAGACATCTGACTTGTTTGGTCTCAAAATATGTTCTTTAATTAATAATTAATGCAACTCACACAGTCTTTGGTCACATGGGTCAAATCAGTAAAACATAATAACTCCAAACTTTTCTCTAGCTACAACTACAAAATCTCCTCTAAAAAATGTGAACATGAGCAACCATGAAAAACCTGAAATTTCTTAGAAAAAACACCCCCCACCCCTGATTGTTAATATCTTCAGTGTCATTTTTGCATTTCACAAAATCATCCCACGGGCCACACTGGACCTTTTGGTGGGTCAGTTTTATGTTTGCGGGTCATGTTTGACACCCCTGGTGAGGGGGTGAGGAGACGCAATAACGTGTGTTAAAGAGATTACAGTATCAATATTCACAACACACACCAATGAATCAACATTATGTATCCACAGACTGTATCAGTGATTGAATGAAATGTAAAACTCATTGTTTACACACATCTGTAGTATCACGGAGTTTTCTTCAAACCAAAACTCAGTCAAAAATAACGCTAATAATCTTTACAAAATGTGTCCATTGATACAGTGCTGTATTGTTGTTAGCTCTGTTGGCAGCCAGGAAGTGATCAGTAATCCACTCTGAATTGTCCAAACAAGTTTGGGTTTCCGTGTGTGTAGTAATACCGAATACCAAGGTGTGCATACTTTTTTAAAGGTTAGTAGTAGGTGTATAAAGGCTTTGTGTTTGAGGAGGAATTCCTGGTGGTTAAGGTGGAGTAAAACACGAGGAAACCAGGCTTTCAGTGAAAGCTATGTATTACAACTTGATTTAATTACACAAAGTCATCGTGTGAGTCACTTTCTGTGGGACGCTTTATTTTATTGCCACAACCTACAGACTTTTGGCTGACACATCTAAACATCTAAACTCACAGCTTACTCATAATGTCCTCACAGCTTGAAAGTAGGGATGCACTGATATTACTTTTTTCCAGACCAAGTACAAGTACTTACATTTGATTACTTGCCGATACCGAGTGCCAATATGATTACAATTCTTAGTTACTTTTGAAAATGTGCTTTATTGTCATTGTCATTTGTCTGACTGTAACAAAGTGCTGCTACTGACATTCAATGCATTGGAATGAGTGTTTCTAAATCAATCCACCAGAGAACACCGTCCTTAATTAACCATGCTTGCCAAATATCTCGAAAATGAGTAAAGTTTTTTGAGAAGAAGAAGAAAGTCAGTAATAATAAACATGGTAAAGACAGAGGTAATACTAATGTTTATATTGATGAGGGTGGTTGTCAGAAATATGTCAGTAGTTTTTCACTAAGTCACACAGTCGCTCTTTGAAAAGATCCGCTACCTCCACAGTTCCCGGTGGTACTGCTTCTCTGTCTGGGTACGCACAGAACCTTATAAGATACTATGATGATTTTTATATGGCTCTGGGTACGCATCCGCAGGCTCCTGGGAAAAGGACAGAATTACATATGGAATGTACGCAGAGGATGGACGATGTGCTCCATCCGTATCCGTCTGTGTCTTTAACTTGCAGTCACTGTTACTTTTGTCGTCATTTATTTTGAAAAATCTCCACAATGCTGACACTACTCCACAACCATGTACCTGCTGCAGTAGGAGGTGAATGTCATGCTGCCATCAAGTAGGTATCGGTGTGTTTGTATTGGGGCACTTTTACGAGTATGAGTATTAGTACACATGCTCAGCATCGGACTGATACCCAATACTGGTATTGATGCATCCCTACTTTAAAAGGTCTTTGATATTTATATCGGTTTTGATTTAATATTATACAAATGACAAGCAGTGAAAGTAATGATGTTGCAAGACAGGTTTCAAAGATTTTTGGTAATTTTTTTTTCTCCTCAGCCTTAGATGCATCCCATTATATAAATGTTCATCTCACCTTCAGATAAATGCCTGACTTCGTTTTGCTTATTTGCTCCACCATATAATCTCACAGAAACCATCACCAAACCTTTTGTTAGTGACTATTTTATACTTTAGTTTTGCCATCATTTAACAACCATGTGTCATTTAATACATTACTTTGCTGTAATAGAACAAAATTGCTAACAATTTTACAAAGCACACTTTATTTTCTTGGGTGATTAGGTACTGGAGTTGTTGCTGGGATCATGAGGTTTGTCAAAATGTATAGTTTTGACTAAAAACTGCACTGTGTTATCATTTTTAACTGTTATCATTACAATATTTATTTAAAAAAATATGCTAGTTGTAAAGATCCCATTATCATACATTAGTGAGAAAAAGCATGAGACAAATGTGCTCATCGTTTGCTTTTTTCCACTTTTACTGGCTTGTATTATTGTTCTGTTAGCTTTGAAATGTGCTCTTACAAAAAAGATTTAAGTAAATTAAGTGAGCTGAAAAAAATCCCTCTTTTTTTTTTTTTTTAGCCACGAAAAAAATGAGCACAAAATACTACTGCTTAAACAATAGTCACGGTATTCAGCAAAATGTAGTAAAGAAGTCTGAGTTTTGTATTTTTCACTTGGTTTACATGCTGCACCCAAGTATTACAACAGACCAGCTCTCATCAAAAGGTATTCCTGACAGTACTTCATCATCCATAATTCAACAAAAGCTGGCAAAAACAACAAAACAAATGAAAATGTTAAGTATTACTGGTGCCAAATCCTAAAGCAAAGATACAAAATGCCTTAGATGGTTAATAACATCCTTGTGGGCTGTTGTGGTTGTTGATATGCCAGAAAACATAATCATAACATCATTTTAGATATGACACATCCGTCTGGTATGCAGGTCATTCACTAACCTTACCGGATGGACACACCTCCTGAGTAAACATTAATGAACTAAATAGGGACTTGCCAAAAAAGGAGCGTTGTACACAGTGCCTGCATCTAAAGATTTAATGAAAGCTTCTGAAAAAATTGGCAAAAAAAAAAAAAACCTGTGTTCAAATTTACATATTTCAGAAAGACAGAACAATTACAAACTTTTAAGGAATTATTTTGGATGTGTGGTTTTCTTACCGCAGAGGCACTGGCAGAAAGTACATAGTTACGAGGTCTGGTCTCCTGAAAGTCTGGAGCCATCTGCAGAAAAAAGATAAGATGATTCATGTTTCCAAGCAGACATTAAATAATTAATGACACTGATTACTATTGACCAGACAAAGAGTGCTTCAGATTTACTTATCAATGAGTTTTTGATTAAGGAGGTTACTTCACGTCCTGACACTTTCCCTGTTAATTGCATAAGAGAGGCGTTTGGCATGTAATACCTGCCAGAGCGCGCTCGCATTATTGACCTGTCAAAGGAAAGGTGCAGGGACGTGATGCAACACCATGCTGTAACAATATGTAAATTGTATTCTAACCTGACTAATCCATTACACAGAGTAGTGTCAACAATAACAATAACAAGTCAAGTGAACAGTAGCTCAACATGCACATGCCACCATGCAAAAACTTCAAAGTCTGATTTAATCAGTTACCATCAGTGGTAAGTTCTCATTTCTTTCCAGAGAAGAAAATTCCCGATTAGAATCAGACTTTATTCTGTTCCGCACTGAAACCAAACATTTTCAGAAAACAGGAGGAACAGGAGGATTTTTCAAAGCACGATCTTTCCAAACTCATGAAGAGATCAGGGCAGAGACCATATCAATTAGGACTTTCAATTGTAGACATCTAACTCGGATTATACTTAAAATATCAACATTTATTTGAATAACATTGCAGACTGAAAACTCTCAATGAATATAATAAATATCTTTTATACTCTTGTAGACCAGTTGGTGACTCAGCAGGTATTTGTAATGAATGTTTGGGTTTAGTGCTGCTGCTATTAGTCGACGTAATCGACCATGAAAGTTAGTCGACGGCAATATTTTTAGGCGACGAGTTGATTTATTATTGACTGCCTATTTATTTTTGGCCGCGGCACCTGGGGAATCCATGCTGGCATTGGTGCCTGCAGTACCTCTGAGAGACCTTGAACTGTTGAACCTATGAAATCATGACACCATAACTTTATCCCTGAGTCCAAGTAAACATTTGTGCCATATCTGAAGAAATTCCATGAAGCTGTTCCTGAGATATACAGTTTACATGAATCAGAAATGTGGATTAGACACATTTAGATGGAAATAATCATCGTTCAACATGGTGACATAAAAATTGGAGCTGCATGTTTTGGGGCTGTCTCTTACCGTGTACTATCTAGATGTGGCCCAAAACCTGGATCATCAGATTGGGATGGCTAGATTAGAAAGTCCTAATTGATGTGTACAAATATGCCAGTCAATTAAGATAAGTTATAGGATACAGTTGTATCAAAATGCATCAAGCTCCCATTTATATTATTCTACCAGCCAACTACAACTACATATGCATTGCATTTGCAAAAAAAACCCTTCATTGAAAAATTCTGTATGCATGTATTTACGTGGTAATTAAAAACACAAGCATTAATTTGTATGCTGAAACTTTCCCAAGTCTTGTTATACACTGTAATAGTCCCACTTATGAATGAAAAGCTGCTGTGTGGATAAATGTTTCCTTTAGATGTGCAATAAAACCTGTTTTGATTGATCAATGCTGGTTTCACATGGGCCCTTTTTTTGACAGATTACTCATTTATGCAGGAAGGTTTTGTTTACATATTAGTAGAATGAACCACAGTTTGTTTACCACAGCTGACATATTTAAAGAAATAGCAGCTATTAGGCAGATAGGTTTCACCGGTGTAATGGCATTCAGGGAGTGTGAAAAAGCATGACTATCTTTAATGCTTTTGAAAACAAAGAAACCAAGGGTTAAGGAACCATAACCACCTGCAAAAAGTGGCTGGTAGAATGAACAGCAGCTCATGGTTATGGACTTTGCTCAGTGCTTGGCGTTAATTTCCCACCATACGGTTTAATATTTGACATGGTTTAAGTCAGTTTCATTTCAAGTATGTTTTCAGATCTTTTGATAGATGATCTTTTGGAACCTCCTGCCACAAACTAGTGTAAGTCATAGGAAATTAATTCAAAGCAGATGTGACAGAAAATAACTGCAAGTCATTACAAGCATTTTTAATACTTACTTCCCCCTCGCACTGCAAAAATCATGAATACACACACAGTTAGGTTAACATGAGCACCATGATGAGTTTGATTACATTAGAGTGTTTATGAGGGTGGGTGGCTCCGACCGGAGGAGGAAAACAAACACACTCACTGCAGCCTTGGCCTCGGCCACCTTGGCTTTCTTCAGACGCGTTTTACAGGCGTCCAGATCCAAGCGAAGATTTTCCAGAAGACGGCGCTCTTTCTAAACAGTGAACACAGTGACAGAAGAAGCAATTACCTGAGCCTGTCACTGACATGTAGCACATGAGTAAAGAAACCATACTAACCTCTGGAGGTTTACTTGACCATTTACAAGAAAATAACTCATTACTGGCTTTTACCATGCTAAGTAGGGCTGTCAACAAATATATTAGATTCAATTATATATTCATTTGTGAACAAATACAGAAATCCTATTGAGAAAACTAATATTTAATTGAACAGCACTACCCAGACTGTCGGGTGAGATCTCTCCTGGATCTGGGCCACTGCATTGAATGCGATGCATGATGGACAGGAGTCACAGAACATTAGTGCAAATGTTTTAAAATAAACTGTAGGCCACTAACTTCATGTCTTCCCTAACTCATAGTTTGTGCTTTTCCCTCTCTGCACACTTTCTTACTATTCCTTTCTCCAGGTGTCTCTGGGCCTGGTTCTGTTTGTTCCTGATGTGTGGTTCTAGCCCAGTGTTGTGTTGTTTGTTGTTCTTTTTCTATGTTGTTCTTTTCTCTGTCCTCTGTCCACTAACTCTAGACAGTTAAGACAGGTAGCCCCATAATCGAAACCTGATTCTATAAGCCAAAATGTCATAAATATATTCAAGTAAGATTTTTAGTACTAAACCACACTTCATTATTTTCTTCATTAATTCAGAATTCCCTGATTCCATTCTGTTCCACCTTCACACTCAGCCAAGTTGATTTGTGTTGCTTTCATGTGTTTTCCTGTTTGTATCTGTGTGGAAGAAACCGAAGCACCCAAATGTTGCTTTAAGAGTGAGATTTGTGATTTCGTGATACACCATTGCAATGCACAGACACTCACTGCTCACTGCTGTGACTAGTGTTTGCTGATGTTAAAAGTGAATGGTCCTTCTACTTATTCTACCGTTTCAGACTCACTGAAATGGTTCTCCAGTCTCCTTCCAGAAAGTTTCTGAGTGGAGTTAGAAAGCTGATGGCTGATGTCTGGAGGAACTCCCTCTCTGCTGCTCCTAACCTTCTCTCACACTCCCCAACCTTGATCAGAGTGCACCCTGCAAGAAACACATCAGATTAGCAGTCAAACCTGTCTCTGTCCACAAACATTATACCTGTCAATTTTCAGGCCCAAATCAGTCCTTTAAACTATAAATAAATAATGATTTGACATTTATCAATATGGACTGATAAAACATTTTTACCATCATTTCAAATCAAATCAAATTGTATTTATTTAGTCCCAAATCATAACAAAAGTTATCTCATGAAACATTACATATAGAGCTGGTCGCAACCAGACTCTTGAAGTCTGTCCATATTGCCCAGCCTTAGTTGCTCTGATGATGCATGATGTTACAATATATTTACTTCCTACTTTAGCAAAATATATACCGTAGTTGAATGCTCACAGTTCAGTGCATTTGCATTATTTTTTAACTACTTCCTTAAAAAGTGTACTTTTCCCTCCATTTACTCTTTCATATAATGTTTTGAGGTTTTTACTTATTGCTATAAAACCCAGGCAGCACCTACATCCTCTACAGTTTGAAAAGTTTGGAAGCCATAATGTTACATCAAATGTCTCTGTGTCTAATCCATCAAATGCTGATATGGGATAGAGGAGAAAATATGGATAAAACACATTTTTAGTTGTTCAAATTAGAGGCAGACATCTTTCCAGAACTGACCAAGAGATTTAACGGAAAACAACCGATTCCGACAATGGAATCAGTGAATACACCCACTGCCGGAAGCATAATTCTTGTCCATGTGGAGCGCATAAATGTATAAATCAGAAGTTTGATGGAGTGGAGTGCAGATTTTTGAGGCAGCTGGACAGCAATGAGACCACAAAGACACATTCAGAGCATTACCAATCCCTGAAGGGAGGATATATTAGTCTGTCATGCACAACCTCCTCTTTGTCTGTTTTGTGAGAAACAGGATGGGAGAGAAGTCTCTGGAAATCTGATTCGTGATAAGTAACACAGCTCTCTCTCTGTATTAGAGAACAAGTTGGGCAACATTTTCATTGCTGAATTATCCATCTCAATTATCTGTCCAACTTCCCTGGACTTCTGACTCTGATTTGACCTTGATAATGAAGGTCAAGCTTGACACCCACAAAACACATCCAGGAGCTTCCCTACTGGGCTTCATGCACAGCCCCATTACTTCCTGAACTTCAGGTGGCTTCTTAATTTCCTGTCTTTCATTATTGGACACACTGATTAATCCAGGTGTGCCTGCTCCTTCTTGTTATGACTACTGATTAATTAGGCACACCTGGATTAATCAGTGTGTCCAATAATGAAAGACAGGAAATTAAGAAGCCACCTGAAGTTCAGGAAGTAGTGGGGCTGTGCATGAAGCCCATTGCACCTAAATACCAAACATGAAGGAGATTTGACAGTTTGGTGAAGAATGATCTAGTGCCGTTGTGAAGCCATGACTGGTGAGGAGGCTGCACTGCAACACCACATATGTGTTTCTTCTATTTTAAATTATTTTTGAGACTTCTATCAAAACTACTACCATCTGCTAGTCCAGAAAAGAAAACATGGAATGCCTAAAAGCACTGTTTTTGTCAGTACAATGACAGATATTGATGTAAGAACTGAAGT
>JAPTMW010000029.1:10459909-10469962 GCA_029822955.1 Ostorhinchus angustatus
ACTGAAGTGATTTTGGTTATTATCAAGAAAACATGGGAAATGGATAGATATCAGCTCTGAAATTAAACTACTATGAGCTATTTTTGTTATTATATTTGTCCAAACAAATGGACCTTTAGTTGGACCAGGCATTAAAATGAACAAGAAACTGAAGAAAACAAGGGTGATCTAATAATTTTTTCTGCGACTGTATATGCAGGAGCTGCTGAAACCTAGCACTGCTAGGGGAAAAAATTGCCAAATCAGCGTACATGAGATGACTACTGTTGCCAAACGCACAACCAGTTTTGCAACCATTCAATTGTTTTAATAGATTGTCCATGTGCATGTTAAAGAGCACAGGAGAAAGCAGTTTATTGAAGAGTTCCCAAAGATGGCAAATAAACCCAGTTCATGCTCCGAAAAGACATAATGAATACCTTTTTTTAAAATAGCTGTATTTGATGGAATTTGCATCCATCAGGCAAATCAAGTGCTGAGAACAATCAGGTATGAACTGTTATGATTACCAGCAGAAGAAGAGTCAGATAGAAAGAAAACTAGGTTTTAACAGCCATTGCTTTTTACAGAATCAAACATACTAACCTCCACCAGCTTATGGATACACAGAGAATACTGTTTTTAGAATGAATTTATTGTTGGTTTTCACTTTCAGATGTTTGTGTACTCACCATAAGGACCCCCAGCCCCAAACTCCGTCGCTGCATCCTGCATATACTGACCCAGCAGCTCTGCATTGGTAATTCTGGACGGTGCCTTCCTGTCCAACTTCTCATAGAGAAACTCCTCAATCCTGGCACCTGCAGAGGAAGTCAAGGAAAGTTTCATTTGTGGCAACCAAGATGCACTTGAGGCCATCAGTTCTTTTTAACCTCTCCCTCTGATTAAATAGAAACTATACCCAAAAATAATAAAGCACCATAGTAGTGTTAGAAGTCTGTATGTGAATTTACTAAAACTAATGGGAATCGGCATTCTCAAATGTAATACAGTATTTCTTTTAACCATTTGCAGCTTTTTTTTTTTGCTTTCATAGCCCATGTCATTGCTCATCACATTCAGCCTTTAACCTTTTTTCTGTAAACTTATGTGTATGTTGTTAGCTCATTCTGGTGTAAAGTTAGAACTATATCCAAAGCATATTATCTAGATACATAGGCAATAACAGGAGACAAAAACATTTATATAAGAAGGATAACAGAAGTGAAATGTGGTTCAGTCTGCCAGGTGTAAAACCAGGCAACAATAACAACATTATGGGGCTGGTGATATGTGATCCATGTCTGTCAGCTTTGTTTCGTGTGCTGTTTCAGCCCTCTAGTGGTCAAATGTAGTAGAAGTACATTAGTAACTTAAATTATGGATTACTGAGCATTGTAAATCACTTCTCATCTCTATAATTTGAAGTAGTTTTGCAAAATGAGTATTTATCTCCAAATAAACAATATTGAATATGATGGAGAAAATATTTTAACATTTTCAGGATTATAAAGCAACAACAGTACTTGGTAAATGAATATTTCCCATGTATACAAATTGTGTGCGGTCTGAAATGCATAATTTAAAAGGTTGGGATTTATGTTCTATGGCAAATAAACAAAAATAGAACAGTTGCATAAAACACTACATTTCAACACATATCCAGCCTTATGCACTGTTAAAAAATGCATGCAAAAGAAACATCCCACCATGAGGCAGTACAGAGTAAATCAGGAAAAGGAAATTATTTTTGGGTGTAGTATTTATTCAATCAGATTATGAGACATTTCTTTATCCAGCTGTAGCATCTGTAACTTAAATGCAGAAAAACATGGCGAGACGAAATAACATTCCTTACAAAACATAGGGGACAAGGGAATTGAAATGTACTTCTCAACAAACATGTATTGTAAGGTGTTATTTTGTCCATTTCCTGTAAACAATCAGGTTACAGGTACACATCACTTAGTAAAAAATAATGTTGAGTCAGCAACATCAGCTTCAGAAAGAAAAGATTACTGGAATGAAGGAGATTATCTAATCCTACGAATCACAGAGAACTCACCAACTACAACAGTAATGTTCATTAGCCTCGAGTGGTGTCTTCGTTTTCCCAGCTGATTCCCTTCTTTACTAATATATTTCCACTGCTACTAATTCAGAACACGGCCTTTAATATTTAATGCGTTTGTCAAGTGATGAGCATTACCATCAGCAGTTTCATTCTCTCATTCTTGTGTGTTGAAATCTGGCCGTGAATGTGCAAAGACAGATCTGTCCAATTAAAAACAGTACACAACTTGTGCACAAGCAAACATCATGTAGATCATTGCTGGTTATAATAGTGGAGCATCTGGAAATTAACTAAGCCACTAAGCTGTTAGAGAAAGTTAAAAACATTCTTTTTATCAGATAACATGGTTTTTAATATTCTGCAAATTGAATTTGAGTTAATTTATTCCATAGCTAATTCTTCCTACCTTTATCTTTAATAAAAACAAAAAGTGCCTGCATGGATAACAGTACAACTTACACATATGGTTTAAAATACTGAAAAACAAAATACTGAGAGGAATGCCAGATTCTTACAGTGGCCAGCCTTTGATACAGATTTTTTATCTGCTAAAACAGACTATGGATTTAAATAATGGTCACAAAAGGGTATCACTGGTTATTGGAATATTTCAAATGGAAAATATTCTGAGAAGTTACCAACAACTGTCAGAAACATGCAATTTGGGAAAACAAGATTTGTTTAGATACCTTCAGATGAAACACTATTTTGACAAACATGTTAAATTAGCAGAAGAGGAGAAGGACATTGGTCTGGTTAGAATTCTTATTGCTTCATATAAAGGAAATTCTACCAAAAAAAAAAAAAAATTAAGAGTTTACCTAGGTGTACAAAAATGGAAAACCTTTCTACAACATGTATTAAATTTATATGGGAAAAAGAAGCTGAAGTAATAATATCTGCAGATGAGTAGTCAAATATATGTAAAACTGCAATGACTACTTCTTCTTCAGGTCAGTGGAGGGAATTTACATGGAAAAAATTTTATGTTTTCTTGTTACAGCTTATGTAAAAGTAAAGAGTGTAAGAGTCCAAGCAAAGTTCATTGTTGGAGGAATTGTGGCTATGTGAACAGAGGGCACATTCACATTTTCTGGGACTGTGCTAAGATTGCGCTCTACTGGTCGTTGGTGATAAAGGAAATTAACAATATAATATCAATGGACTTACCGTTTGATTTTATTGTGAATTACTTGGGTAACCTATCACACAAGATGAGGAAATCTGACCAATGTCTTTTGTTAATATTATTAGCAGGGGCAAAAAAAGCCATAACCTGAAAATGGATGTGCTCAGAGCAACACTTTTAGACTGGACACACATTGTGAACGAAATTTATGGCAGCGAAAGGCTGACCTCATTAAGACTCAATGCTGACAAATGAGAAAAAAATCCTGGGAAAAATGGGATGTTTATGTTTATCAAAGACATCCTTGAACTTGTGTAATCTTATGTAAGTTTATTTTGACGTTTTTGTTTAATTTGCCCTGAACCTGTCTGTATTTTATTTGTCTAAAGCTTGAACCTAGATGCTCTAACTGTTGTGGTCTGTTTTTTGTTTATTTTTTTGCTTTGTATACTGTAAAATTTGTATAAAATAAAGTGTAATTATTTTTTTAATAAAAAATAAATAAAAACAAAAAGTTAGTCAGATACACAGCCAATATATTACACACATTTCAACAGCTTATTAGCAACACACCACCCAAGTCTAATGTTTGTTATGTAAACACCATGGAAAAGCTACATCTATAGACTTAAAAAACTATTTACGAAGTCAAGATATTTTCTACTACAGAGAAAATGAGAAAAACAATGAGGGGAAGTCACTCTCCCTAAATTAAGATAAGGGCCAGACCAAACAAAAGTGAACATCGGTGTCAAAATTAAACATTCAGTCTATCATTTCTCAAATAGGCTCATTTTTTAGCTTAAGAACTCTATTTTATAGAACTGTTTACAAAATTTCAGTATCACTGGTAGAAGAAAAAGATATAATCGATATTAAATGAAACCTAAAAAGGACGAAAATATGTAAATGCACTATTAACTTTAATACTTTTTCTTGCTTGTATCAGTGATATTTTAAGTCTGTGAATCTGTAGGAACTAATTATTCAACAGTACAAGAATATAGAAAGGTTCTGTCCAATCAAGTTAGTTGTCAAATATGGTCTGCTATTAGCTGAATACATCACTGCAGTTGTAATATGTATGTTTAATAAAGGTTTATTTGCATATTTGTAGTGTTTTAGTTCCAGTAAATTCTTTTATTCTGATACTGAACAAAGTGACAAACTGCTGTCCACGTGTCACAACATATTTGTGTTTAAAAAAACTTATCATTTAAACATTTTTATCCAAAATGTATTTATCCACAATTGTAGCTTAATATCAGAGCTAAAGCCCTATGTTTCATTTAGGATCAATTTCTTATGAGAACAGCATGTTTTATACATTTGTGAAAAGTAACAAAAAAATGATGTTCATTTTGAGTCTCCGTGTCACGCAGCAGTAATTTAAGTATTTTTACCCCAAAATGTTATTTCTGTAACTTGTAACATGTCATGTGAAAGTACTTACTGAGACCTATTCATACATGTATTAAACATGGAGATAAGTTATGTAGTTTTCAACACAGCGCTTACTGAACATGAAATGTGTCCCCGTGTCACTGCTTGGTCTGGCCCATAAATGTAACAAATTAAGTTTTGTTTCAATGAAGATATGTCTGAAAAAGACAATACACAGACTGATAAAATTAGAAATAAAGGTTTACAGGTAGGGCATCTCCTCCATATGTCCATATCAACTTTATACTAAATATTTTTGCATGAATGAACAGAGGACACGCAGATTTAGAATACATTCTAAGGAATTATTGAGTTAACAGTTACATTTCAAGAACAACATATTATACTTGTGGAAATTTTTATGCATCAATAAAGACTCCATCCTGAAACCTTTATTCAGAAAAACTACTGAGTATTAAATAGTATACACACATAGACATCACTACACACTATCACAGCATCTATTATCTATGTAGAGGGAATAATAAGCAGAAATAGTCCAAGAAGATATGAAAAACTATGGATATGAGCAGGAACAGTATGAACGGTAAAAATGATGGGGAGGCGATTTCCCTGAGGTATGGAAAGCTGAAATCCTGCCCCCTCTTGTGGGTGTACTTTTACGGCTTTATGTCATATGTACATGGCAAATAACAGACAAAGTGTAATTCTCAAGTGTCAACTGCACTTACTGTATGCAAATACACTACACAACTTAATCTGGAGGTCATGTTTAGAGGTGCCTAAAGGGCCCATTCATTTCTCCATAAGACATCTTCATTTCCATGTGTTGAATTTTAAATGAGTGATGGTGCTAATCATGGTGCAACTTTAAACTTGAAGTTTGCCCTGAGCTGGTCACCTTGGGAGGAGGGAGGACAGAGCAGTGTGTCAACTGGATCTCATGTTCAGGCTCCTCCGCTGGTGACGTAAAAAGGCAGGACTTCAGCTGTCACAGACAAACACCCAGAGGGATATTCATTTGGCACAGGCTAACCATTCATCCATGTGCTGAGTCACAATCAGCTGTGCCAAAATAGCATTTACCCTCAGTTATGTAATGCTGCAGGTCAGCAGTGAGGTCAAACTGATGCTTGAAATTAGTTGCATATAAAAAAAAAGTCTAACATATTTATTTATGACCAACTTTAGTCTTAATACACTACTTAATAGTATTGTGTGCTGTTTTGATTTGTCCATCAGACACTTCTCTTTACTTATAATTCACAGGCATGAAAGGATTCCACAGCAGCAACTGAAGTAGGGAGGCAGAATACTCACCAGTGTGATCAACTGTAGCATGGAGAATCAAAAAGTCACAAGTTAGAGCTCCCTATTCTCCAATGTGGCATTTTATATCAGCTCTATAGGACTAATTAAAAATAATCATTGTAATAGTTAAGTTTTATGTTATAGGTGATTTACTGTACTTTATGTGACAGTTATTATTTCTACACATAGGTGGCTTGGCATGTTTCAATCCTTTACTTTACTACAAATGAGTTTCTTGTCATCTGCTTATGCACTTGCAAACTGGCTCCATTCTCTGCTTACTTGGGACAAATCCCTCTTAATTTGAATTCATTTTGTATTACAGAATGAATGAAAGTACCTGAATCACCATTCTTTGGACTCATCATCACAACACAATTTAATGGAAATCCTCACAGGAAACTTTTTTAAGTGAGGTTGCAGTTCATCAGGTGACTCAACCTCTATTATGGGAGTGTAAATCAGCAGGACTACTGAAATTATATTTAACCCACAGACAGCTACATTACTACGTCTAGGACTTAAACTTTAGCTGAAAAATAAAAGCAGATATAGTTTATAGCCCATCTCAAACAACTGTCAGGTCTCTTAAAAAGTGTTTTTACAGATTTCATGACACAGACTGAATCCTGGTTGTCTGAATGGAAGGAAACCATTCTAAAACATTAATACTACCAAGTACACTTCACGTATGTATTGAATATGGTTAATAATACAACATAATTTGTAGTAAATGGATTAACACATGCACATCCACTTGTGTAGTGTTATTACTCCATATATGATTAAAGAATGTCATCTAACTGTACACTGATGGAAAATGCAATATAAATTTCATCATAGTGAACATTGTTAACACTAAAAAGCCTCCAAATCTTCACCTGAGATATTTTATTTTTGGTTTCATGAAGTTCCATGAACAATTTGAACCTGACATACATTTACATTACAGCCCAAATGTTAGCAGTCTTGTGTTTAACCTTTAAGCTCAGCCACGGGAGCAGAGGCACTTCAACTATGCGCCATAAATGAAAAACTATAACCTTTACCACAGGTTTGGCTCCTAGCTCATAGTTTCCTGAGTTCTTATACATATCTCTGGGTTCTATGATGAAGGGGAACCATGAGTGTAGTATCATAGTTACTTAGGTTTTGAATTAAAGGCCCTGTAAAAGTCACCTGACAAGCCACAGTGTAATGCATCATTGTACTCTTCTCTTTAAAATTAGTCATATAATAAGAATTTTCATGATTTTTTTTATAATAGTAAATATAATATTTTAAATATTTAATCTGTAACAGTTACTTTTTAGCTAGTAACAGTGAAATTTGAGCTGGCAGTTCTTCCTAAAGATTGCACACTCCCTTGGTTACTTGTGTGTTACTAATGTCCTACTTGGGTTGGGTTGCAGCAGGACTTCAGTCTGTCTGTATATTTTCTCAGTCCAGTTTTTGGTGCAGTCTGCACGGCTCATCAGGTTTTCAAAGTGAGCATCCAACTCAGTCTTCTCCGCTTGACCCAGCTTCTCTTCTGTGAACTGCAAAGGAACACACAGAATGGGAAACATTAAACATTCTTATTGGGAAAGATTCTGAATCGAAACTCTCACAGATACACTACAACAAAACAGCTGCTTCCAATGACAGGCTATGGAAACAAGTTATTAGAAATAGCTGACGAATCGAGGCATTAGTGTGACATCATGACACAGTGGTTAGTTTACTCATTGCTCTGATACACCCTTCACCCTCACTTTTGTACTGTACAAAACAGTCCCTTCTACAGTGTGACTGTGTGCACTTTAAAGGTCCAGTGTGGAAGTGCAGCTATGGAAATATAATTATCATAATTACATTACTGTAAAGTCTATGGAATAAGAATTGCTGTCATTATATCTACAGTGAGCTCCCATTGTATATACAGTGAATGATTTTTCTGAGGACCACTGCTGATAGAGCCATGTTGCACTACAGAGGTTCTTTTTTTTCCCCTTGTTTTATTGTGGGTGGCATATTCATCAGTGTGTCAATTTCCTTAATTCTAAAAGTTGATTTTCAGTGGTTCTCATCCTCAACTTCATTTTGGCAGAACTTTTCAATAGTAATGGAGATGAGCAGTGTTATACAATTTGAAAAAATAAATGCTATGTATAGCTGCGTGCTTGTATGAAACTAGGTTCATTTTGGTACCTTCCACTTTGCTTCATAGACCCAATAATAAAAGACAAATTTAGACATAGTCTATTTCCCCCCAGGGTGTATCTTATGAAGACCTCAGATCAATGAAAAAAAAAAATTAGATTCTTGCTCTGAGTCATCCCAAAATGAATGAATTTTTAATCAAATATTGGGACCAAAAATAGAACCAAAATTGGGACATGAAAAGCTAACGAGGTGTCTCGAAAACATCACTTGAAATGGTCTTACTGTATACAGCACTATAAATAAAGATACTGTTAAATGTGATGATCCTAGTCATTTTTCTAATCCAGATATGCAGGTTTTTCATGAATCTCAGCCTCATTCCAGGTTTTGTGTATAACCCATCACGTCCACTTGCGTTATGTGTGGAACCTGCCCATTTAAATAAATCACGAGTGATTTTGCAACAGCTGTCTCAGCCTTGCATATTTACTTTGATTCCAAAAATGCACCTGTGAGAATAAAAAGATATTTGAAAAACTATTAGCGCGTAATTATTGTGTCCTTTTTCCTGCGTTACATGCAGATTTTTGTATAAAGGTAATGTCAAAATTATATAAAAATGTGTTTTATCTGAAAAATAGATTCTCTTATCTCAGTAAATATCTATATTTAAAATAGACCTGAAGTGCTTCCAAACTTGCTTCATAACATTAGTCTACATCTTATTTGAATTTTTAGCCCCTCTGTTCTGTTTTTAGGGACCTGTTTCATAGAAGCACCCAGCTCCTTTTAAGAAGGATTGTGTTTTTTGTGGCCGCCACGACTAAGGATGGGAATCTGCAACTTTCACCATTTGATGTCACTGGATATCACACACTGAACATTTACTTAGAGTGGGAATATGAAGCAAAAGTGCATTTACAAACCTAACATGTAAATCCTTTCTCTTGCAAAACCCACGCACATTGTTTGAAACCAGTTGGATAAAACATAAATCCTGATCTTCTGCACATTGAGCCGCCCCAGTTTACAGACAGTCTGGTTGTTAACCTCTATTAGGGAGAAATCTCTCCTGCAGAATCTACTCTCTGGACAAGTAAGGAGTGCCAATCGCACAAAATAAAATTCTGCAGGCCCTAATACTACAAAGTAAAACAGTGTAAAGGACCTGGTGGAAGATGCTCATTGAACCACAAAAACAACCCATTTGTTAAATTGAGCACCATTGATTTTTCCTTTTCTGATGACATAGAGGGGAACATGGCTAAATCTTTCTGTGTCACAGCATACATTTCAATAACTCTGAAACACTGCTTTAAGCACTATTAATTTATTCTGCCAACATATTTGAATTATTAAAATCTGTCTATATCATATCCATGTACGTGTCTTATAGCAAAACAAGACTTGTTGCTTGAACTTATTAGGCCTAACCCATAAAGACTAGAGCCTGGCTGATTAATCGGGCTGATTATAGGGTCTCACCAATTAATCGACATCAGCCAATATGTAGCCGATTTATTTACTTTTTTTGGCTGCGGAACTTCTGTCGTTCGCTGGTCCTGTGCACGTGTGTGTATGTGTGTGCTGCCCGGAGAGTTAGAGGAATAGTAAAGCCTGTCAGTTTCATTTTCACTTCTGACAATCACGCTATCACCTCCCCACCCCCCCTAAACACACACGTTGCTCTAAATATTTTTGTGATTCCATAGCTTGCTTTGTGGTTGGACTCATTAAAGTTACGTCTCGCTTACATTTTAAAGAATGATTTTCCAATCAATTTTCAAATCAAGAATACACACTCATTTTTTCAGCCCCCAATATCAGTATCGACACAAAAAATCCCATATCAGTCAGGCTCTAATAAAGACCCAAACATTCACTGTTGACCAAAAGCATCTACTGATCTAAACTGTTGATCCACTAATTCTACCTGTAAATAATTGGTGTAAAATACAGTTTGTCATCTTTTCATGGTCATCAGATATGACCCATTTGGATGTTCAGAGGC
>JAPTMW010000029.1:10700220-10711337 GCA_029822955.1 Ostorhinchus angustatus
ATAAATAGCAAACAATGTAGGGCTAAGACAACATCCTTGTCTTGTTCCCCTCCCTAGCACAAATCTCTCCGATAACGAGCCATTCACCTTTACCCTTGCCGTAGGTTGTTGATAAATTGCCTTGATACATTTAATTGATTCTTTAGTGAAGCCAAATTTTTCTAATGTTTGGTATAAGAATTCCCAATTTACCCTATCGAATGCCTTTTCTGCGTCGAGGCTTATCAAGGCTGCGTTATATTTTTCTTTTTGAATTTTATGTATGACGTGTAGTGTTCTTCTAATGTTATCTTGTGTTTGTCGGCCTGATATAAATCCAGTTTGGTCTTCATCGATTAGGTCTGGCATGAATTTTTCAAATCGTTTACAAATAATTGAGGTGTATATTTTATAGTCCACGTTTAGGATTGATATGGGTCTATAGTTATTACAGTTTTCCTTATCTTTATTTTCTTTTGGGATTAATGTTATTATGGCTTCTTTCCATGATGGGGGTATCTTACCATGTTTCATAATCCAGTTATACGTCCTATAAAGGAGTGGGCTCAGCTCAGTTTGAAATACTTTATACCACTCTATAGGAAAACCATCGCTTCCTGGGGCCTTGTTTGTTTTTAATCTGCCTATTGCCTTCCCTATCTCTTCCAGTGATATTTCTGCTGTAATGTTCTTATTTTGTTTCTCTCCAATGCTAGGTAGATCGAGTGTATTTAAAAAATCTCTCATTGATTTACTATCTGCTATTGTTGTTTGTGTATATAGTTCTTTATAGTACTCCTTGAAGATATGTTCTATTTCTTTTGGTTCTGTCATCAATTTATTTGTATTAGGGTCTTTTATTTTATGAATTGTATTATCCGCCTGCTGTTTTCGTAGTCTTCTGGCGAGTAATTTAGTGTATTTAGGTCCCAATTCATAATACGCCTGTTTTGTGAATCTTGCTTTTTTCTCTACCTCTTGACCCAACATTTCATCCATGCATCTCTTCAAATCTTGTATTCGTTCATAAACCTTCTGATCCTTATTATTTTTATATATCTGTTCTGATTCTTTCAGATCTAGGGTCAACTTGTTATACGTTTCCATTCTGATTTTCTTCATATACGCCGTCCTCGCAATTAACCTGCCTCTTATTACAGCTTTCAGAGAGTCCCATAATATTGACGGATCTACCTCATTATTATCGTTTTCTTTTAGAAATCCCTCTATTTCTGATTTAATGTCATTTACAGTCGTTTTATCATTTAGTATCCCCAGATTTAATCGCCACACTGTGTCTTTCTTTTTACTATCAGTTTGAATGGTTATATATACTGCATTGTGGTCCGACACGTCTGCTACCCCTATTTTGGAATCGGTTACCCTATAGTAATCTCCTTTCTGTATGAAAAAATAGTCTATCCTTGAGTGGACAGAGTGTGGTACCGAGTAGTGTGTATAATCTCTTTCTAGAGGGTGCAAATTTCTCCAAATGTCTACCAGTCCTAGTTCCTCACAGAAAGTATTGATTAGTTTCGTTAAATTGTTCTTAGTCTTCTTTTTGCTCGTTGTATCTAGATTATGATTTAGTACCACATTCAGATCCCCTCCACATATACAAATTCCCTCAGTTTCCATTGCAATGATATCAAATAGGGACTTAAAGAAATGTTTATTACTTTCAGGGGGGGCATAAATATTCACTAGGGTCATTATATTATTCTCCACTTTACCCTTCACTATGATATATTGTCCATCTTTGTCTGTTATTTCTTTCACTCTACAGCATTTTTAATGTGATTACAGTACCAGTTTTGGCCACAATCCTACATACGGCACCTTTAAACCTGAAATACTGTTTGTATTAAACGGTACCTTAACGCATCACACAGTTCTTGACAGACTTCAAAGTCCCCCTTTTCAATAGTGTCGCATAAAAATATAAAGTGATGTGACATCTACAGTCTCACAAGTTACATGGATTTATCCCACACTGTTGGATCTACAATCCATTTTAACACACGAAGCCCATATTTAAACTAGAAAAGCCTGTAAAATATTGGAGCAGCTATATAAAAGTATAAAATTTTTTAATATTTTACACATTTTACACTATTCTACACTATGGCTGAAAGGTTCAGGTTTGTCATTACTGACAAATGTGCAAAAGGGTTCACTCTGTATACGGGTGTTTTATGATTTCAATACAGCACATTTATGAGGGAGTCAAAAAGATCTCTAAGACTGTGTCGATGACAGCCTCAGTAATTCTACAAAGAAGGAATCTACTGATGGAAATGTAGATTACAAAAGTGTTTGGACTGTAATGAATTTATGTAGAAAAATAATTTTATTTTGATAAACTTTTAATTACATTTGTTTGAGAACTTTCTGACTCTCCCTCGTACTTGTAGTGGAGTATTTCTACACTAATTAGTACTTTTACTCGTATAAAAGCTCTGAATAATTGCTCCACAGCTGTCTATAAAATGTACTTCTGTTATTTTCTTTAATTTTATTTTAGAGCAAGATGGACAAGGTACATCAGTAAGCTAAATATGCAGACCTATATGAACTTAAACTTGGCAAGAAGTGTTTCTTTGCTGCTTCATAACATACAGAGACATGTACTGTAGTGGCTCTCTGCTTAAGGAATGATGCGTTCTGGTTCTCTTTTGCCCTTTGACATATTATACAATAATTATGAATAAATAAATATCCTTTTGGACTGAAACACTTAAAGCTGTAGGGCTCACATATTTCCACAACTTAAGCAGCGAACATCACACATCCTTAACTACTTTCTGCTCCTTTATCCTGGAGATTGATCTTTTCTATCTTGCGTTGGCCTCTTGTCTTCCTACGCATTAACCACACACTGTGTTTGTGTGTCTGTGCATATACCAAATATACCCTAGGGATGTTTGTGTGTATGAAGTCGACTCAAGGAAAGGAGGCTCTGTGCCTGCAGGTTGTGTGAATGTGTGCATGTCTATGTGCTGCACATGGATGCATATTAAGGTCTAATTGATCCAGTGAGTTTGTGTGTGTGTGTGTGTGTGTGTGTGTGTGTGTGTGTGTGTGTGCGCACACTGTTGCCTGGCAGGAACATCACACAACATTACAGGAAGTTGTTTGGTAACTGTGGGTATTCTGGATGAGAAGTAAAGCAGAAGGAGTGCGGGAGGGGCAAAGCCACAGTGGGAACTCTGGCCTCCTCTTCTTCTCCAACCACAGGGAGGGACGCCAGCCTGACTCCTCTCCCCCCTCCTCCTCCTTCTCCTCCTCCCTGTCTGTCCTTCTTCTTTCATACTCGTTCCTTCCCCTCTCCGGTAAATCTCTGTTTTGCGGTTAACCCTCTTGTTCTCCATCGCCCTCTCGTCTCTTCATTCCTTCACATTTTCCTCCCTCTCCATGCATCTTTCTGTCATGGTTTTTAAAAGCATCTCACCTCTAAATCTTTCTCTTTAATTCCCACCGTGCCTCAGTTCTCATGCTCAATCTTTTCTCCTTTTTCTTCATTTCTTCTCCTCTTTTGGCCCCTGTCTCTCTCTGTATGCCCTCTTTCTTCTTTAATCTCCTTCTTTCCATCACCAGCTTTTGCATGGAGTCCAAAACAAATTTGCTCTGCTTGACTGTTCTAAAGGCTCTCCTTCCTCTACTGTCTGTTTCCATGCATCAATGTGACAAAGAAGTTGTTTTGGGGGGACAGAGCAGAGAACTGTGTGCACATGCGTGTCTGTGTAGTTGTGTGTCTTCAGTGTTTGTGGTTTAACATGTTTGAGTCCTAATGAATCATTCTGCTTTGGTCGTCCAGTGCACAGACAGATTGCTCCAGATCTGACTGGTCTCATCCAGCTTTCACAGTGGGACATGAGAAACACAAACAGTACATGACTTTTTTTGTTGTTGTTGTGTTGAGCTGATGCTGTGTGGCATACTTACATAATAAGGCCATCACACAAATGTTCCAGATATCAGAGGTGGAGCTAGTGGGGTTCAACTTCAAATATGACCTTAAAAGCCCAAAGGACTGAACGTGTGCACATCCAGGCAAAAATATCCAGGTGCAATGAAAGAACAAAAAAATGTCAGAAGTCACAAAATCTCAGAGAGATCTGTATGCTTTTTACAACATTCTTTTTGGAGTAGGCACTGTTTCAGTCTGCAAAATGGTCCTCTAACAATAAGTTAACATCCACACTAATATTCCATAATTATGAATACAACAATATTTCAGTGTGTTCCTTTTGGGCATTTCAAATAAGATCTTTTTTCAGTGAAGATGTGGTACATGTCTATAATTTGGGTTTTAAAAGCCTTCTGTGGCTGAAAGAAAATATCACATTTCTGCAAAGGGGGAGAAATATGGCACTATTAAACATAATCAGAGACTTGAATGTCAACAGGTTTTTGTATATGTACAGACATCCTATCACAAACAACTGTATTACCAATGGGAAAAAAACAGAAGCAAAATGAAACAAGCATCTCCAACCGTTTTTCCATATTCTGTTAGGACACACAGCAGGTTATGCATGGCTCCATAAACGTATGTTTTTGGAATATTCATTTTCATTAGCCTTGTGAACAGCTTAGCAGGTATTCGCAAATATATTCATTACAAAGCTAATAAAAATCCAAGTCTGCATGAGAATCATGTTCATAATCAGTTAAGAATTTATTCGATGTGTGTTTAACAGCAGTGAGGCTGAAATGCGCTAGCAGAAGAGCACATTGTATATAAGATGTTGCATTATGATTTAGAGAAAATACACATTGGGTAGGTGAAATGCAGCCGATGTATTAGGAGCAATGATAAAAAACCTTCTTGAACGCTAATAGAGCTGCAAAAATCAACCCAAATGCATTTGTCATATGTATTTATTGGCCATTATCACTGTCAGTGTGTAAATCACACCCATGTTGCATCCAGCTGGAAAACAACCCCCCAAACATGACATCTGTTCTTAAAAACTATTGAATTATTCACACCTGTGTCCTTATGATAATGAATCATATTTTCTTCATAAACTGGAAGTGGCAGTTTCCATAGAAGGATAAGACACTGCAGGCCCGTGTACGTACACAGGAAATGAAAAACTGGAAAAGAAGTCAAGGATAAAGTTGGTGGCATAGCAGACGAAAACTGAGTGGAAGTACTGATACTTCCACGTAGTCCACCAAGTACTGATACTGGAAAGGAAAGATCACATTTAGTAGCATTGGCAATGGCAAAAATAAATTAAGATCTGTGAAAAAGATTTAAAAGAAAAAAGAAACTGGATGTTACTTGAGCAGCAGGTTATGTGTTTTGATCCGGTTACTGCCTCTACCAAAGGCAGTAATGCAGTAAGGCAGTAGCCTGTTGTCTTAGCAAAACTCTGCCGATTGAAACACTGCCTACTCTAGGTAAACTTCAAGAGGAAGTGCATGAGGTTTGACCACGTTTTGGTTCTTCTTCACTGTTTTTGTATCATTTTTGTCTCAGGAGCTCCCCCTACAGTTTGAAAGTACATATTCACTGTGGTAAAACCCACTCCTCATCTCTCTCCATTCTGCTAAAGCTGGACCAAGGCAGACTCTTATCTTGTTCTTGGTTTGGTCACTCACTCTTTTCTTCTTCCTCCATCCTCTGACCACTCCCACCTCTTTCTTTTCTCTGCTATGGTAAATGCCTGTGAAATGAAAGCATAGCTGGTTTGTGTCTGTATCTAGTGGGTGGGGCCTGGCTGGGGGCGTGGTTGTGTCGTAGTGTTGTAAACCCAGATATTTCTTGCGAGAGACCAGATCTGGTCCACCGGGACGGTGTCAGAGAACTGGCAAGTGGCGTATTTGCCCTAGAGACCCCATTGGGAAGGGGGAGAGCCTCCATTCAACCCCTAACAAGACATTTAACCATCACAATTACTTCAAAGCTGTTTAATTAAGGTAAAAGTCTTACATAGTTCCCCTTTAAAGACAACATAGAATTATCGACTTCGGGGTTAACTGACCAATGACGTTCCTCTTCTATTGTGACCCCTAGCAACAAAAAATGACCCGTCTTCACTGAGACTTTCCATTTGCATACAGGGCAGGTATCATGTGTCATGTGTTATTAATGAAATATGGAGTTTTAAAAGTTAATGTTCCTGCACACAGACAAGTAATGACTTTTAATACAAATGTGGTGTGAATGAGGTTGTGAATTTCCCTCTGCTTTAGATAATGTGTATTCACTGTATGTATCCAATGTGGTTGGACTGTGGCCGAAGCGGCACATCTGTGGCATTTCAATGAAGGCTGTCTCTTTGCTCTCCCCTCCCTCCTCCACAGTGGATTCACTATTGAACTGGCTTCTGCACTCACAGTCGTGTTTGCTTCCAATATCGGAATCCCTGTCAGTACCACGCACTGCAAGGTATGACTGAGTGGAGCGAATCTCCAGATGGACTCTTCAGACCCCCTTCAGGCGTCTCCAGGGAATGGGGGGGTCTCACACTGCCTCCCATGGCACTGGGCTGACATCACAGACGAAACACAGCAGTCAAAGTTAGTTTTAAGATTAGTTGTGTCAACAAGGTATCACAGACTACTTCACAGACATTTTAACCCTTAAAGACCCAATTCTACTTTTGTGTCTGTTCCCAAATACATTTTTCTCTCATTTAATCTTTCTTAAGTGATTTATCACCATTTATTCTAATATTGCCATCTGTATTTTGCATTTTTCTGTGTAAATCATGTATTTTCCTATATTTAATTCACTGATCATTACAATGAAAATGTTCATGAAAACTTGGAGTGAAAGGCTGTTATATCAAAACAGAAAAAAGAAGAAAAAATGACTTTTTTCAGCAAAGATAATAACTGTGCTCTCCTGTCATTGATCCAACTCCATGGGTTTTACTGGTGAATCAATGTTGTAGAACAGGAGTCACCAACCCTGGTCCTCGAGATCTACTGTCCTGCATGTTTTAGATGTATCCCTCTTCCAACACACCTGATTCAAATAATAAGCCTATCATCAAGCGCTGCAGAAGCCTGAGAATGACCGTCAGGTCTGCTGGAAACATCTAAAACATGCAGGATAGTAGATCTCGAGGACCAGGGCTGGTGACCCCTTTTGTAGAAGATGATGGCATTTCTACTGTAACTCCAGAGCCTCTGAACGTCCATGTCTGATGACCATGAAAAGATGACAAACTGCATTTTACACCAATTATTGACATGTATTGATAGGATTAGTGGATCAACAGGTGTTAAACAGTTCCATCAGTAGATGGTTTAGGTTGGTGGTGGATGTTTGGGTCTTTAAGGGTTAATTCTACAAAAGGTTAATCTTGCATTAGGTTCAGGTTAGATCTTTATATAGCATCACAACTATCATGCTATAATAATACAAAACACTAGACAAGTATCAAAGGAAAATGTAAAATGTGTCATTTATAGGAAACAGAACTGGAACAAATAAGAATTAGCCTTTAATTCTAAGGCACATACCACCATATGAGAGTCGGCCCTATTCTTTCCTCTACACTGAGGGCAGTCAGATGGTTCAGACTGTGTCCAAATGGCCCCTAGCAGCAGTGTGCGGCCCCTTCCTCCTGTTCTTTTCAGGTTCATCGGATGCAAGACCGGAAACACGGCAACCATAACATGTCCTGTTTCATTTCCACGACCTCTTCTTCCATTGTGTCCTCTCAGCACTGGCATGGTTTGGTGTGTGGATGCACTGTGCTTGGCTGCAAGCAGAGCTCCCCCCAATCCCACCACCCCACCGCCACCAGTACCCCCCTACACCCCGCCTCCCACTTGTTTTCCACTTTGTTCACTTCTCCCCTCTCTCCATCTTTCTCTCTGTCTCTCTCCTCATGTGTCTTCACAGCGGATTTTGCATTGAAGTAATGAGTGCGCTAACTGTGCTTGTTGCATCAAATGTGGGCATCCCAATAAGCTCCACCCACTGCAAGGTATTGGAGTCACTGGTAGTGAAGCCGTGTTAGGCAGCTCTCCCAGAGCTCCACTTCACCGCTTCACCTGTAGCTGTCAATCGACACAGCCAATCACAACTCTCGAAGTTGCAGGTTTGACCTCTGATGCAGTTTTCCAACAGCAGTGAAATTACTTTTAATCTGTTTTAAAGACAGTGTTAAAGTAGAACCCAAAGAGTTTGATTTAGACCAGGTGCATATAGTAATATATTCAAACATACTAAGAATGTATCACTTATTAAAACTAATATTTTCTCCTTAGGTTTAAATGTGTGGTAGTGCATTACATTCAGTGAAGGAAGAAAATAACACCTACTATGTCATAGTTTGGAGATAAGAATTTTATAATTTATAATTAATTTATAATTTGGAGATCTGTATTGTAATTATGAGATATAGCTCTGGTGATCAGGGAGAACCATAGGACAGCATCCCATCCTGCTCATACCCTGCCTTCACGTAATCTGTATTCTGGTAAATACAAGTTACAAACTAAAAACTTTCACACACACACACCCATGTCATATTTTCCACTGGAGAAATGGAAAAAATTTTATCCATGAGCAGAAAATAACCTTTGACCTTTTCAACTTGACAGAGAACAACAAGGGATTCATGGCCAATGACAAACAATGCTTTTATTAACCGTCTGCTGCTGTTAGCTGATGATTTTGCACACATTTATAGTATACACAATTTGGGGGAAAAAATGCTGTAGCAGATGAATTAACACATCCAAGACTGTTTTACCTAAGTATCAGGTAAATTGTGTCAACCATTTTTCATTTCACTACGACAACAAAAGCACTTGAACACAATGCATTCACAAGTGGAGAGGATCATCTTCCCGACAGCACATGAAGGCAGTGTAACTGAACAACCTCTGTCTAGTAGATAAGAGTTGACAAACTAATACTAATGCCATCCTCACTAAGAAAAAATGATATGCATTCGTGTCTCAGTCCAAGAAAGAAATAAAAGTAATTAAATCTGACAACACCATGTTCCTTATTGTCTGTAGTAGGAGAGAGATTATTGAAACAGCCAAGGTTTGGTTTCTGTTCACCAGTCTTTTCCAGCTGAACTTGGAAAACACACCTTGGATGAACAATAACCTGGACAAATGTGAATGTACACAGACAATTATTCAAACACTTAACTTTTCCCAGGAGACAAGGAGTCTAAAAATATTTTTAAGTGAATTCAACATGTTGATATATAAATGTATTCATGTTCCATTAGACATTATTCAATCCAGACCAGAAAGCTGACTCGCGTACGTGGGAAAATACCCCTTCCCATCAGGAATATTTCAAAATAAAATGTCTTTCAGTCTTACATAAATGTTATCTTTGGGTTTACTAGTGAAGATTAAAATTATTTAAAGTGGTTAAAATATGGAGCTAATGAAAACCACATTTAGATTTTTAATAGAACTTGCATTACTCAGAACAGGTAAATAGCAGTTAGCTCACTTCCAAATATTGGCTAATTCTGGTAAATTCACCTGAAGGGTAAATGTGGTTTACACTTTTATGGATGTAAATGTTATTTCTTTATGTTTAGGACAAATTGCTTAATAGCATTCATTAACTTAATTTAGCCTGCTAGCTGACATAAGCTGCTGTTAGCTCCCTAGCTAACATTAGCCAGTGTGATAAGAGGTATTCTATATGTCTAGTATAGTTTTATTCAGTCAAAGGTAAGATTGTCTGACTATAGACAGCGTCTGCTTAAGCCTCTAATTGGATTTTTGTTGAAACTGTATCACATAAGACACTTGATTATTTGAGCAGGTCTGATCATGGATTAACATTTAACCATATCTGTCATAATGAACCCTGGGTTTATATTATGGAAACATGTTAACTGTAGTTTAGATAAAAATGTCAATTATCTGCTGTGGGAAAACTGCATGAGGATCAAAACTGATATTTAATTTCTTCTGATCAATTTGTCTAAACATCAGCATCATATCCATCCCATATTTTCACGTCTCACCTCCAAATACCCTTGTTTCCCCCTAAAACCTCAGATAATCAACTGCTATGCACAAATGTAAAACTACTGATGGTATATCAATAATTGTGGTGGTGATTTGATCAGATGACTGGGGGATTAGTAACAGAAGTTGTTGGACAAGTAAATCTATAAAATCTACATAGTATTAAGTATTAATAGTGTTTGGACTTGGACTACATATGAGATGGGACACAGTGGGTTCATAACTGGTCCAACAGCCTCTGTGAGAATCTCCCGTTAGACTGAGTGTAAATGAGCATCAGGTTTGCAGATTTGTCTTGGTGCATTTTCTTTCTACATTGGTTTGCCATTTCTGTGCAGATCAGACTGAACTGAGGCCCAGTCTTAGTGTGTGACTGTGCAGTGACTGGTTTCTAAAGCTCTACACCAGCAGAGGTCACTGGGTTCATGCTTTGTAGCTGCGTGTCTGAAATATTACAAATGGCTGTAAAATTAAACAAATGCTTTTTCTTTTTCTTGCAAGAGTAATTTTGACCTTTGATGCACAAAATGGATCCAAAATAAGCAGGCATTTTTTATTTTGTATCTTTGGACTATATTTGTCATCATTCAGTCTGTGGTATTCTTCACTTTAGATGTTTTCGATCATGACATTATTTTCATTTTTCTTACTTTCCAGTTTTGTATCAATATTCATTTCCTATTTTATTTCATGTTGCTTTGCGACATTTTCATCAAGTATTTGTTAAAAGTCCTACTTTTGGTGACCACAAGTCATTATATTAATGTTTCCTGTAGAGCTTCAGCTATTGATTATTTTTGTAATCACTTCATTAATTTTCTTTGATTCGAATAAACTATTATTTGAATAGGTGAAAAAAGTAGTAAAAATGTGAAACAGACATGTGAAAATGACAAATAACTTGTCCTTTATTCCAGAATCATCTGAAACAACCACAAAATGTATACAAGTAAAATGATATATATAAAAATATCTATATAGAAAAAACAGTAACAGTATAAAAGTATATATAAAAATATGTGTAGATATAAACAACACCAAACCAGTCCATTGACATCTATAAACAGTCTGTCAGGTCAGTCCAACTTACTAACTTCTACCAACTGAACATGGAACTAACATACAACTGTGTGTTGATCCTGGCGTCATGTGCGTCA
>JAPTMW010000029.1:10758121-10769103 GCA_029822955.1 Ostorhinchus angustatus
CAATGGTTTTAAAGACAGACTGAAATCCTTGAAATCAAGGCTCTTAGTCTGTAAAAAGTTTCAATTGATTGTTTTGTGTGTGTGTGTGTGTCTGTGACGACAGCGTAGTGATCAAATCATGATGTTACTTGGATTGATATGATAAATGAGGTGGATGGTAGCCGGCCTCCTGCTTGGAGACTGATACAGTTGCACCATCGTCATCATCATCATCAGCTGAAACAATGTCATTCACAACTGAGTAAAAACTGCCCAAGTCCTCACAGGCGTCTTCCACTGGTGAACGGGTCCACGGTGCAGGGACGTCTGTGACGGATTCAGTTCTTCATGAACGTCAGTGACAGATCACCTCATCATGTGAACTCTAGTACCCTCTCAGATACACTTTTACCTTCTGCCGAGTTCACACAAGAATATGATACCGTTAATAATACACAGACACTTGACCCATTAAAGCTAAAAATAGCAGAGGCTATTTTGGATTTCTTATTTCACAGTTTCACACTTTCCCTCATTGGAAAAATGTGAATCATCTCAGCTGAATGCTGTTGGAAAGTGACATTTTTACGTCAGTAGTCAGTGTCAAACATTCCCCGACTCACTGAAGGCATTCCTGGGGAATGCGTGACACATTTACACACTCTGCATCCTTATGTTCACACATTATAACACACACCACTAGTCTGTGATTTGACAATGATGCTTTGTTTGCCTCATCTTATATTGTTCAGCAGAATCTAGTCACATTTAATGTTCTAAAATTAGAAAAGGAATGTAACTGTAAGAAATAACAGAGAAAAAATATGAAATTGACTCGCATCTTTGTATGGAAATTCAATATAACAGCCTTTCAACATAGTCTTTGGATATTCTGTTCCCCAAATATTTATGATTCCTACATCATATATACTTTTTCCAACATCACATATATGATCCTTATCATTCACAGGTGGGAAATTGTGCTTTTGTTGTCATTAAATCAAATGGAGCATGTTTTGCTATTAAATGTATAAAACAAAACTTAGTGTTTTTGGCCAAGTTTTGGCACTACATTTGCACAGAAGAAAACTATGATGGCTTTACAAGTCCCAATCATAACAGACCTTCACCTTTTTATTCTTCATCACAGTGTTCCAATGATTACTTCCAAAGCTCTTTATTCTTTATAGCCAAATAGTTTTTTGTTGGGTTTTTTTAATCATAGAATTGAATGTCCCTGCGCTTTTTCCAATCTATGTAGTTGTGGTTGTGCTTTAACATTAAAGCATTCAGTCTTACTTCACTTCTACT
Source organism: Ostorhinchus angustatus (assembly GCA_029822955.1). NCBI lineage: Eukaryota > Metazoa > Chordata > Actinopteri > Kurtiformes > Apogonidae > Ostorhinchus > Ostorhinchus angustatus. The sequence goes on from JAPTMW010000029.1 coordinate 10,759,412, forward strand.
GAGGAATTTGGCATCAAAATTTGACGGTGATCAGCATTACTGCCTGGTATAAATGGATGATATTTGGACTTTTCAACTTTATTGCCATGTTTGAAGCATTGGTTAGAAATGATGTGATAAATTACATTAATGAATGAAGTCATTAAAATACTTATATTCGTTATTTTTGTTTCGTTTAGATTTAGTTATATTTACTTAACTTTTTGCAAAAATAATTTAAGCTTTAATGAGTCTTTGCTGAATCTCTCAAATGTAATTCAATTTACTTTTTTAAACTTTCTTCATAGTAATAATTAATAAATAAAAAAACACAACTGAAAATCAACTTTTTAACAGTCAAATATCATGAAACCAGTTGAGTGTGATGAAAATATTGCATAAAAATGCAGAATTGGATGGAATGCGTTTCCTCACTTGCACCAGGGTGTGCTTTAGTTAGATGTTTTATTCCAGATCTATCCCTTCTTTCATCGGGTGAGTGTTTGCAGTGAGTCCACATCCGTTTGAGTTCTGTGCTCCACTTCCCACACCACTGGAGCTACTGGATGCTCAAACCTGCTGCTGCTGCTGCTGCTGCTGCTTCACACTTTTCCTGCAGATCTAGCTGTAAAATAAATCCAGTGACCGCCTGAGCAGATACATAATCCCAGTATAATTTGACTTGGGTCTCGTGGATGTCACGGTGTCGTTAAACCCACTGACCCAGTGCACTACTCACCACCAGCAGGGACGCGTTTGGGGGACGGTACCGGGGTCGTGGTGCTGGTGGCGCTGCAGTTGCAGGTGACATTTCCTGGTCGGGTTAGTTGGCGCTGATTGTATATACACAACACAGTGGTGTTATTGTGGCCGAGATCTTTGCGTGAGTGCGTCCATTCTTCGCCTCATCAATTGAAACCGGTCGGTGCGCTAAGCCTACGATCTGGCACAGCGCCAGCCGAGAGGGGAGGGGCTTTCAATGGGGGTAAAGCCTCGACATCCCCTAGCGAATATTCCCATGGACACAGAGAGAGCTAGGGTTTCCCTTTTATTCCAGGGAAGAGTATTTTAAAGCTTATATCAGACTTTCAGGTTAAAAAAAGTGAGGATGTGGACATAATATGGTCCGCGCGTCATTCCCATGATGATTTACAACCAATGGACACTTTATTCCTATTTTTATACATTCTTTGAGTCATTTTAGACAGGGATACGTGAGGTGACCTTCATGCCGACACTCTCTCTCGGCTTTGACTGCCTGCTTCTTGCGTCAGACGTACACGCCCCAAAACAACCAGAAGGCTCGAACGCGCAACGTGAGACGCCTATACTACGACTTCATTCAACATTGCCACGCCTTTCAACGTAAACAAATGGGGGCTTGACCAATAGAAATCACCATAGATCAGCCGATGATCAGATGACTGAAAAGGAGAAACTATTTAAAACTCTAATGAGACACTTGATGCCAGTTTATACATTTCTTTCAACGGCGCTTCCACCGGAGCGCACTGAACGCACCACCGGCGGCTCGTCTCTCTTTGTCACCCCTGGATATAACCACACACAGGCACACCTACCTTCCATACCTATCCACCGGCAGTGCTAAAATACATTTTTAATCTCGGGAGGCTTTTATTTCCCCCGGACGCGTTTGTAGCTCAGAAATGAATCTTAAAGCCGTGTCACTGTGGGTTTTTCTACAGTGTGCTTTTGCGCTCTTCTCCTCTGGTCTTGGAGAAAACGCTATTCTCAAAGGTAAGAAACGGCTTTGTGTCTATTGTTCATTCATTACTTTCACTAATTCTCTCTCTAATATCCAAATGTACCATTACGCGCCTGGCTCGGGCCAAAACGCGCGTCAGAAAAGCTTCTGACTGATAAATGGAAGTCGAATTAATACTTAATAATTCCCACATCTCTGCTGCTGCTTGATTCATTTGCATTGTAGACTATAGTCTATTAAATTAATTATTATGCGGACAAGTGTGGCGGGCAGAGAGTGAACCAGAAAAACAGGGATGGATTATGAGAGACCGAGTGCGACGTGTCCTTTTTGGGAGCCGTTGGACAGTTGAGCCGGAGCTGCGGACGCACAGCGCCACGTCTGTGGACTATTTGGAAGGAGGTTCTGCTGAGTCCGCGTTTTACCGCGGACCGGGTTTTTTTTTTCGGCTGCTACCCAGCTGAACTCATTTTGGGCTGTGTGGCTGTGGTTCTCTTTCAAAGGGTACTCGCGTTCATCACCTCACATCTGACGTTTCAGTTTTGCGCGCCGGGTATTCCTGATCCAGTCACCTCGGGATGAAAAACATGAGTGGCTCAACACTCAGAGCACACGTTTTATGCCAAATAGAACAGTTATTTTAGTATAATTATTTCCCAATTTTGAAAACTAAATTCTTCCAATGAACCATCTTCTTCACCGGCTTGTTGGATGGCAGATGCTTGTAAATGTCCCGCTTTGGCCCCGAGGCTGAAGCAGCGCGTTAAACTCAGATATAATTACGTGAACTCTGGCTCCAGCTGTGTGAGAGAATGAAATAAAAGAGGGTTTGCGGTGACTACTTGGCCCCGCGCCTACATCTTGCACCCAAAGCGTATTATTGGAGCAGATGTTGAGCGGATGCCTCAGCTCCGCCCTGCGCCACATGAATTCTTTTCTCTGATATTTGGTTCTTTAATGCTTTGGCATCAGAGAAAATTGAAGAGGAAATGATTTGTATAAATTGATCCTCTTAATTTGCACTTTTCCCCTCAGATGAAAACAGTGCAGTGGACGAGTTCTCAACAAACACCAAGTCTTTGGAAGGCTCTGTCAAATACAACCTGAGAAGGAGCTTAGACCTGGACCAGGAGGGCTGCTACCTGCAAACTGGAAACAAAGAGTGTCTAGAGGAGTGTAGCTTCAATGCTACAGCCAAGACCATCTTCATCATCCATGGCTGGACGGTATGGGCTTTGTTTCATTTTTCTGGGTCACTTTTGACAAGGTGCAATCTGAATTCTTACAGCGGAGATGGAAGTGTCTGTGCACCAAAGGCTTTGACTGCAGGAATGTATGGCCTGAATGTCAGATGGCAGCGTTGGTGTCAGAAGGTCACCAGGTTAAAGCAGTTGAATGAATGACTGACTCACTGACATTTTCTCCTTCTTCAGATCGGTGGGATGTTTGAGAACTGGATGCACAAGCTGGTTTCAGCAGTGATGCAGCGTGAAAGCGAGGCCAATGTGATCGTAGTGGATTGGCTGTTGATGGCTCAGCAGCTGTATCCGGATGCAGTCAACCATACCCGCACCGTGGGCTCCGACATAGCCTCCATGCTCAACTGGCTTCAGGTGGGTGTGATACAGTCATTTCCACCACCTCGAACACTTGTGACAGGAGCATGGGGTCTTTTTATTTCTGGACCACATAAAAAAAACAATTGTACCTGAGGGTTTTTTCATTATTTTTAATTATGGTTTGCATGTGTCACAACACTGAAACCACAGTCACTTCTTGTAAGTGCCTTATAAAGGGAAGTTGTCTTCATTATAAAGTGACTAAAAATGTCTCATAAGTTCCTGAAATGGTTTATGGTGTTGTGATCAGATGTATTTTGAAGTTATCACAGAGAGACTGAAGACCATTTTAAATATCTCCAAGTCTATAAAACTTGGCCCCATTCTGTCTTTCTGCCGCAGTGACTGAATCTTTGCCTTTGAGCTTGACAGACAGTAAACAGGAAAAAAGTAAAATAGGGTGAAGTCATTTTAAATATCTGTGGGATTTTCAGTTTTTTATTTTGGTATATTTAGCTCATTGCTCTACCTCAAGTCTTCCGTCAATGCTCATCAGAGAATCTAAGTAGGATCAAGGACTGCTTTGCACTGCTGAGATCAGGAACAATCCCCATTCAGATGGACTGTCACAAATTTGGATCTAGTAAGGATTCAGGCGTCCTGCCATGTAGTTGTAAACACAGACAAAGACTATTTCATGAAGACAAACTGAGACAGATGGTTGGAGGCGCTGTTGCATGGAAGGGTCTGTCTGTATTAGTCTGTCCGGGTTAACTGAGAAGGGCTTGGATGTGAGCATGACTGATTATCACTGGCTTAGATCCAGGATTTAACTCAGTGCGAGTTAGTGTTGTGGTGGCAGCTGCTGATGTGAAAGTTGGTCCTCTTCTTTCTTAACAGGATGAGCGTCAACTGCCTCTGGAAAATGTGCACCTGATTGGCTACAGTCTCGGTGCTCATGTAGCAGGTTACGCTGGAACATTTGTCAGAGGAAAGATTGGTCGAATCACTGGTAAGCGAGACCTTAAACTCTTAACAAAAAGGAAAAAGCCTTTAACTTGGATGATTGTGCCTCATTAATGTGACTTTTGACCAGGTCTGGACCCAGCAGGCCCGATGTTTGAGGGTGCAGAGGAAAAGAAGCGCCTTTCTCCAGACGATGCAGACTTCGTGGACGTACTGCACACATATACTCGCGAGGCCTTGGGTTTGAGCATCGGGATCCAGCAACCAATTGGGGATATTGACATCTACCCCAATGGTGGTGATGTCCAGCCTGGTTGTGCGCTTGGTGATGTCCTGGCAGTAGCTGGAAGTAAGTTTTATGACAGTTCTATCTGCTTTGAATAAAACTTTAAAAGTTTAGTGTGTAATGTGACATCTAGTGGCTAAGTTGGATATTGCCACCAACTGTATACCCCTAGCCTCACCCTCCTCCACAGTGGCCACTAAAACTGTGAAAAGCCCCCTTAAGGTCCATTCACGGTCATTTTATGTTCATAAATAGGTCAGTTTCACATGTGCCCGTGCATACTTTACAAGTTCAGAGCTTATTTCTGAGTCCAGCAACAGTGGAGGAGATTCTGATTATGCACATTCTCAGAAAGAGGCTAAAAAGGAGGCAGTGCAGTTGCCGGTGGTCTGTGTGGCCATTACTGCTCCAGTTCATCCGTTTGGATACGCTACCACAAGCTCCCAGAGGATCTACAGAAATGTACATGTAATAAATGCAGAGCACGGACAGAACGCTCATATACACATTTAGCATTGAGCAGAAATGGACCTTTAAGCAGAACTGTTTGGTTTATCTGTTCTTGTAGAAAGAATAGAGAAAACATAACTATGAATATTATACTAATGTTTTTATTAGATCCCACTAAATCTTTCACACTGAACCTTTTTAAGTCATGTGATCCCTGCTTTCTTTATTCCTGGTGTATTTGATTTGTACTTGCATTGATTTATTTGACACACTACATTTCTATTCCAATCTATAGCATTGTTGTCAATCCTACATGAACCGTTTTCCTTCCTTTGTCCAGATTTCATGGAGGTTATGAAATGTGAGCATGAGCGTGCCGTCCACCTGTTCGTGGACTCTCTCATGAACAAGGAGCACATGAGCTATGCTTTCCAGTGCACCGGCCCAGACCGATTCAAGAAGGGCATCTGTCTGAGCTGCCGCAAGAACCGCTGCAACAACTTTGGCTACAATGCAAGAAAAATGCGCAAGAGACGCAACAGTAAAATGTATCTGAAGACACGTGCAGACACTCCCTTTGGAGGTGAGTTTCAACAGCGATGCAGTGTTTTTGTTGTGCTGCCAATACCACCATGATGGCTGCTATGAGTAAAACTGATAAGCAACACTTCAACCGATTATCTTATCTGTCACTACTATGCCTAACGTATTTTATGATTCAACAATAAACTACATCTGTAAACAAAGCCGGAGCACATAAAACAGTTTTTTGTTGTCGCTTCAAGGTTACCACTACCAGATGAAGATGCACGTGTTCAACAGGAAACAGGCCGACAACGCAGATCCTACCTTTAATATCAAGTTGTACGGTGCCCACAATGACACCGGAGACATGTTTGTTGATGTGTAAGTATTGAGTCTTTCTGTAAAACCAATTTTGCCACAACATGTAGTTCTGAAAACGCATACATACATACACTACCTGAGATACTGTAGGATCTAGACCCAGCAGAACCATTTGAGAACAGTGGCACGGTTTTACAACCTGCTGCAGAGCAAATATACAGACAGCTGTCAAAGTGAAACTGCTTGTGTTTGACAACACCACTAGTGCATCCAGGTGCATTTAGTTTAGTAATGTATAAAGGGCTTAAACTGGGGCAGAAGTTCTCCACACTACAGTTCAGAGTTTTCAGAATAGTAGGCTCTAATGGTCATTTAAAGTCTTGTCACAACCTTAGATGAAAAGCCATTACATCAGCACAGGAAACAGGCCTCACAGCTCTAACAGCACTCATGATGTTTAAGGAATCTTGTTACTTTTCCATCAAACAGAACTTACTTCAGTTACTCACCACTTTATCTGATTTGATTTATACAGAATTTTAATTGTTAGCTTGAGCAGAAAACTCACCCAACCTTGACCCTTTGAAGTGTTGAGTCATTGCCCTGCAGATCTGACTCAAACTGATTTTCTTCCTCATTTTTGTCCAGTCATGACGGAATTATAGGTCTGAACCTGACCAACACCTTCTTGGTGTTCACTGAGGAGGATATTGGCGACCTGCTGAAGATCCGTCTGAGTTGGGAAGGTGAAGTGGACTCCTGGACCTCCATGTGGAAGACCTTCAGGAAGAATATCTGGTCCTGGAACCCCAAACCCACCAATCCTGTGCTGGAAGTTCGGCGGATTCGTGTGAAAGCTGGAGAAACGCAAAAGAAGTAAGTGAAGGTCCAGCTGGAGGGTCCATGAGAATGCAGAATTTAAATTTACTTAAGTTGTCTTTCAAACAGTTATTAAGTTTTTTTTTTTATGTCCTCACAGGTTTACCTTCTGTGCCCAAGATACCTCAAAAACTGAAATTACACCAGGAGAATCTGTAACATTTGTAAAATGCCGTGATGGATGGGAAGTGAAACCCAGAAAAAGGTATGCCTGTGATCAAACGTTACATTTTTTTCTGTCAAAAAAATTATTCGACCTTTTGTAAGAATGTGTGAAAATCCTAAAGGAAAACTGTTTCTATCCGCAGAATACCAATGTAACAACTCAGCACTTCCATCAACCAATGCACCATCACCATGGGGACCCAACATGGATAAGCAAGAAGCACTGCCTTCTCTTAGAGCATGCACTTTTGTTTGGAGGAGGATTCTTCAGCACGTGGTGGGAGAGGCCTGAGGCCTCGGACTCTTAACTGTACCTGGATGGTTTCTGGGACGAATACAAAGAGGACTCTCGGCTCTGTCCGAGGTACAGGACAGATGGAAAAAGGCACCACTGCTGAAAGCTGAGGCAGTCTCCAATGTGTTGAGATTGCCTGAAGAGTTACAGAACGTTCCTTTGGTGTGGACTAGTGAAGTAGAACTAGATCAGCGGACATACACCAGCAATTGTAGTCACTGTACTGTATATTTTAAAATATTTTTTTATTTATAAGAGAATGGAAGCACTGCAAGACCAATGTTATTTATCGAAAGCATATCCCATAATGAAGCATATGTGGATAGCATTTCTTCTAGATGCAGTATTTGTGTGTGTATGTGTGTGTGTGTGCGTATGTTGTGTGTACATGTGTGACCAAGATGTGTGCCTTTCTGCTGAGAGATTACTGATGAAACACTGAAGGAGACAGCTGATCTCATTGCACACAAACTTTCTGTACAATGTTAATGTATGTGGCTTATTTTGTGGTTGTGTACATATTGTATATAACTTTTTGGGAAAAAATAAATTCACCTGTTATTTGTAATCCCTTTAGCATTTCCTTCTGTTCTATACAATTACACAAGTAACCTTAACATCCGTCAGCCCAACGTCGGTCACATTTGAGTCAGGTTTCAATGGATGTACTTTAGCTTGTGTTTATGGCTACATGCTAAACACTAACTGGGAGATTCCCCTTTCACATGAAGTCTAATACGTGCAGTTTGGCCTTACTCTTCTAAGCTAGGGACCTTAGTGTAGCATCAACATTCAGTCAAAAGCAAAGATATTAGAACATTAAGCAAATGCACACACTGGACAAGAGTTGACTCAATTTGTCAAATGATGCCACTGTAGATTATGTTGCACAAACGCTGAGCATCAAATCAACCCAAAAAGACCCACTGTAACCTTTGAGTCAGTCCCTTTAAGTGATTCTTACCATTTATTATATCTGCTTTATTTTGTTTTGTTTTTTTCAGTGAAAATCTGGTATTTTTCTATACTTAGAAGTTATGTCAGAAACAAAAAACTGAAGAAAAAGTGACTTTTTTCAGTTAAATATCATTGATCATAAACCCAGTGTGTCCATCCACTGTCATTGATCCAACTCCATGGGTTTTACTGGTCAATGTTGTAGAAGATGATGTTTCCACGGTAACTGCAGAGTCTCTGAACGTCCAAATGGGTCATATCTGATGACCATGAAAAGATGAAGAACTGTATTTTACACCAATTATTTACATGGATTGATAGAATTTGTGGATCGACAGGTATTAAACCGTTCCATTAGTAGATGACTTTGGTTGCCAGCAGCTGTTTGAGTCTTTACGGGTTAAACTCACATTCCATTCCAACATTTAACTGCTGCTAGTTCAGACTTGGTTCAATTTCCAAACCCTCTGAGAATTGATTTGCTATCACAGAAGCCACAATGGGGGAGATTACATTACATTAATCCTGCACATTTTGTGAATTACTGGAAAGTCAAGATTTGATTTCTAACATGTAAGAGGAGCTTATGAAGTATAGTGAAATGGTTTGGAGATTAGAGGAAGTAGAGCTGAAATGCTCTTTAAAGCTGCGTATGACTTTTGTCACCAATTTTCAAATTCATCATGATGTGCATTGTGGGAAGCGGAGCGCCACATAGCTGCTGCAGCTAGAGGCAGTGAAGCCATTTTCATGTTTGTTGCTGCTGCAGCCATAATGCGGCTGCGTGAAACTCCACTTCCCATAATGCATGTTGTAATGAATTTCTGAAAACGCCGAGTGACTTACCAGCTCTGTTTGTAAACAAATGGATTGTTTGTGGTGGAGTACACTTTGAAATTGTTCACTGTGAGGGAAGAGATTCAGGTACGTAATCATGAGAAGACTTCTGGATTCATGATACTCAGGATATGACTCGGGTTTTACAGATCTGATGAAAAATTGGTGACAAAAGTAATACGCAGTTTTAAGGCATTGAGGGATAGTAGCTGCTTTTCTTGTAGTTCAAACTAGAGGCAAAACTAGTGAAATCTGATTTTTTTTCTGTCTCTACTAGACGGTTTGCCCATATGTCTGTCCTGTGTACATTTCTGTCTTATTTCATATCAGATTACTTTGAAATGTGGTAAGTAGGTTGTCGTAATTGAAGTGCTGCTGGTGCAAGGATAAGGGCCATGTCATTCAGTACGTTTACATGCATATCTAAATCGAGCTATTGGCAATAACCGAGCTAAGGACTTAACTGGAGTTTCTGAGAAATCCGAGTTTACATGCACAGCGAGAAAATCGAATTATTGACGTTCGACTCCGAGACACTAGGTGGCGCTACACGCCCTTTAGCTTTGGCATTCTTCCAGTTGGCGTCATGGATGAAGAACTATTAGTAAACAAATGCGGCAGATTTGAAGCAGACGCAGTAGAAGGAGGACAACACTGACAACACCGAGCAAGAATATGGACGACAACGATGCAGCAGCTCAGTACATTTGGTCCAAACTGTTCACCCTGATCAGGTTACACGTAAAC
>JAPTMW010000029.1:11100948-11110948 GCA_029822955.1 Ostorhinchus angustatus
TACCTTGCGCAGGTGTCTCTTAAAGTGACAGAACCTTTTTCTGTTTTACCTTCATTATAAATACATTACATTACAAAGCGATTCATTGAGGAGCAAGAAGTTGAGTTAGAAACATGTAGAGAAGTGACTTTGGAAACGAAATCCTAACTTTTTCACTGACTGTATGAGGCACATGTTCGGAAATTACACAAAAAACACTTTGTGAAAAGTCATGGACTTATTTGATAAATAAATAACTCAGCTCATTGAATTTCATTTATATAATTTTTTTTTTTTTTTTTACCAGAATGAATGTGTTGAATCAGAATGTGCTTGCCCGCTCTGTATCTGGATTTGGGTTTGAATCATATCGTATTGTGAGGTGCCACACACATATCTTTAATATATCGGATCGTAAATGCTGTATCGAGATGCGCATCGTATTGGCCTTACAAATAAGATTCCAAACCCTAGTGTACGCGCATCGTTTGAGTGTCCGTGAAGGAGAAGCAGCGTATGTTCCATCAGTTCCTGAACCAACACTTACAGCAAAACATGCACTGAAGTAATGCAGCAACATGAAATTTTCCTTGAGCTAAAGTTAATGACATAACTAGTGACTCTTAAATATGTTTGTTACACTAACTTATTAGCATTATCTTTAACATTATTACTTTGTGTTGGCTCTGCTCTTAGGGTGTCGTGCTCCACTGTATTGGGCAGTGAATCGTGCACCCGTCTAAAAGCACAGCTAAATAAACGGTGCACAGTTTCCTCAAAGCCGTGCTGATAATCAGTATATTGTTCTCTCACCTTGTCACGGCCCAGTTTTGGCTAAATCTATTTTTTGCAAAAATGAAGCGAATCGTCCATTAACACTAGACGGTCCCTGGACATGTTGGTGCGTCGTGACGATTCATGATTTGAGATGAAATGGCAGCAAGGTAGAGCATCGCTGAAACTCTGTTTCAGTTTGTTTGGAACGTGCAGATGTCAAACTAATAGTGTGAAGTCAATCATGTTGAAAGCACATAGAAAACCAAAGTTATGAGACACAATAAAAACAGCTTCAGTTATAGTGTCATTACGTTTGGTGTGCGTTCGGTGCAGTTACAGATGGTAAAAAGAGGCTTCTAATGGAAGTGCTTGCATGAAAGGAAACAAAACTGCATTTCTATTGGTGGAAAAGTGCATCACATGGACCAATCAGAGACGTTCTTACTGGGCTGTGCTTAATCTAACTTTTATACCTAGTCATCTCCATCTAATATCAAGTTTGACCTGATTGTAATTGTAATACACTGAAAAGTGACTAGAATTGTATTATTTTCCTCTATTATTTTAATATTTTCATAATTTAAGTATTTATTTGTAAACTATTTTGCACATTTGTACATGGTTGAATAAATGTTCTACGCTCTTAAAACGTTGTTTGTGTAATGAACAGGATCTGACGATACATTCCACGATGCGCGTCACTTTTTCGCCTGCCGGAATATTGCACACTCTGTTTTATTTACACACCCTGCTCTTCCATTTCTGCTTAATTCACTGTTGTCCTCTTGTGATAAATGACCTCTGTACCACAGTGGATGGATTGGCCTGTATTTTTATTTATTGATCTATTTATTTATTTTCATTTTAAAGCGTTCCCACACTTTAGACATTTTCTGCCTGGCGTCATGTGCGTCACAATAAGCGTCCAGGTAAAACACAACAGCAGAACTAATTATTAGCAGCAACGAAACTAAGGAAATGAAGCCTCTATTCAGGAAAATAGTAATCAAATAATTTTGAAAAATCAATTCAAGTTGATTAATTGATGAATCATTTCAGCTCTCATTCATGTCAGTTTTCATGGAAACTTGCAGAAACATATTGCACACAATCAAACTACCGGTAGTTAACCTGCCTCAAGTGCTATGGCAATTAAAGTAAATACTAGTGACAAACTTAAAAATTGTACTTGAATGCCCCCTCACGTGGTATTTTCCACTGGAGAGCTGGGAAAATATTTGATCCATGAGCTGAAAATGACCTTTGTCCTTTTCACCATGGTGGAGAGCAACGAGAGATTCATGGCCAATGATAAACGATGGTTTTGTTAACGCTCGGCTGCTTTTAACTGATGATTGAAAGCATTAATAACATACACAGTTTGCAAAAAATGTAAATAATGCTGTATCAGATGAATTAATTCATCCAAATCAGTTTTACTCAAGTATCAGGTCAGCATAAATTATGTTTCAGCCATTTTTCATTTCACCTTGACGACAAAAAGCACTTGAACACAACGCACTGGAAATTTGTAATTCACAGGTGGAAAGGCTTATCTTCCCGATAGCACCTGAAGGCACCTGAAGGCTCCAGAGGATGACATGCTAACACTGGTCACATCTCTTTACAGGAGCCGACAACATCAAAAAGTACTGGAGCCGTTACTACCAGGGCTCCCAGGGCGTCGTGTTCGTATTGGACAGCGCCTCGTCGGACGAGGACCTGGAGGCAGCGCGGAACGAGCTGCACTCGGCCCTGCAGCACCCGCAGCTCTGCACACTGCCTTTCCTCATCCTAGCCAACCATCAGGACAAGCCCGCTGCACGGACGCCAAACCAGGTAACAGCTGTTTACAGGAGGTTCACATTCAGATCCTCCATTCAACCACGTAGGAAGCACTACCTCTGATCCAGAACAGGACACCAAATACACTTCACCACCTGTAGGACCGGGGATTGCACTAATGGACTGGACAGAATGGAACTGTCATCTTTAGGGTTTATTGCATAAGATAAGAGACTTTATTGTCATAGTATTTCCATACAACTAAATGTGGCTGCACCTCTAACATGATACTCTAAGAACAACAAGTAACACACAACATGTAGCACACCAAACATAAGTGATTATAAGAGTTGGTACAGTTAAAAAAAAATCAAAGAAATGTGCAGACGCAAGTTAAGTTAAAAGTAAATGAACAAATATGATTACACATTGTCGTTGTTTCAATCACATTGTCAGTAAAATGTTTGTGTTTTCATTTTGCTGAATGAAAATGAACAAAATAGAAGCCGTTTCTCAGTATGCGTTCTTGTCTGTTCTTCCATTCTCGCAATCTCATGAAACGTCATCAGTCGAGGCCCAGGTTCTGTTCCATTTCAAAGTTCACACACATGGAACATCCGGATGTTCTTGTCCACTACTGTAGCTTAAACCAAGGATGCACTGGTTGGTGACTCGTGTAGACTTGGCTGTAAAAATCCCAAGATGCACCTTGTGCTACTCTCAAATGCAACGGCGGCTTTTGCGAAAACTAAATTCAGAAATGTTTAATTGAGGCGATGACTGTCACTAGATGATGAGATCCAATGTTGTATCACGTGCCAGAGACAGAATAGAGAGAAATACATCTTTATATGTACATACATACATTTTTATTATCATGATATGGGATTCAATGAAAGTTGTTCCAGTTTTGAAAAAATGTACAATATGTATAAAAAATACAAATGACATGTAAATAGTACAAATGCGTTGAAATCAAATAGAGTGACATATTGTGGTGATTTGAGGGAAATAAATGAGGGAGCTGATGGCAGAAATACAGCAGACTAATGGTAGAGCGATATTTGGGGCTGATATTTTGGGTTTTTTCTTGTATTGGTATCGGCCTGTTGCGTTGGCCCTGCCATGATTTACTGACAGGCGAAGTTCACGGCACCTTCGTGTTCTTGGAGATACTGCTCTCCACACTGAAAAAAATAAAGAGTTTTTGGTGTAGTAATATTTACCAGGTTAACTGTCACAATTTTTATTTTCTAATTGTAAGTATCAGTGAGAACCGGAATTATTCAAGTAAAACTAAATATATCATTCGTCTTATGAATAAACTATGTGGGAAGAGTCAGTTGTATTCTGTATTTTCACATTATATTCAAAGGTTTCATAGTCGTTGCATATGAACCTAGAAATACCAAGTCATTTTTAATAGTGTTGCGTGTTTTGGCTCCGCCCATGTGCCTTGTGATGTGGGGACAGTTTGTGCTTAGTCATGTGACTCACGTAGTTTGCAGTGTCACTGAGTCATGTGACGGTGCGCTACCTTGCAAGTTGTAAATATTCATTAAAAGCAAGTTGCTGTTCTGTGTTGTGTAGTTCTATGACTCCTGTTCTGCCGATAGGGGGGCGGAGCTGAGTGAACTGAGTGGAAGGAAGATTTCAGTTTGACACCAGGACTGAACGCTCTGTGCTGCTGTCAGGGTTTATTTTACAAAGAACTGACTTGGAGAATTAAGTGCACTGAACACTTGGTTTTGTTTTTCTCTGAATGTGTTTTATTATGTGAAATGTTAATGTTACCTGTTCTACCTTCCCTTTCTCCTTTTTTTTTTTTACCAGTAGTTTAATATTATTTTTAGTTCAATAATTGTTTCCTTTAAAAAAAGATTTTCTGACATTTGTTATCATTTGACAGAGAAAAAAATCAGTATTGGCTCCAAATGTCAGCTTAGAAATATCGGTGGCCTGTATCGGTCATCGGCTAAGGCTGATGTAAAAAAAAAAAACAAAACAAAAAAAAAAACAAAAAAAAAACGGAATCGGCCCCAAAAAAATCCATATTGGTCGATCACTAGCAGAGACAGGGAGGAAAGTTCACAGATACCAGCTGTTCCAGTTCCAGACTGGTGTTCTTCGGAAGTCCGTTCTCTGGGACTGTTCGTACTCTGCAAACTTAGTGTTGAGAAACAGCCAGAGCCTCACGATCACAAAATCCTCAGATGTAATTGCAGGTGTGTTTCCTTCTCATGTCATTCCTGTGGGTAGATTTGACATTGTCTTTGCCTGTTTTTTTGTTTTTTTTGTCCTTTTCACTCCGTTGCATGTGGTTTTCATTCTTTTTGCAGCTTTTCCATGTTGTCCTTTTTGTCTGGTCGCGTCTTTTACGTTGTTTTTGTGTTGATGCATTTTTTTGTGTATTGTTTTCATCTTTCTGCATCTGCTTACGTCATTGTCTTCCTGTTATACTCTTTACACACAGTTTAAAACCACAAAAAAGCTTCTCCAACTTTCTGCAACTTGCACTCAGGAGCAAACCCCACCTTTAGATTCAAAGTCAAGATTGAAAAGTGGTCTTGGTGAATAAGTGCATGAGCTGAAGTTGTGTGATTGTTACTTATTGGCCAGTCCTGTTCACATGTGTTTGTGTGAGGCGCTGAGGTTCTGTGGTGGACTACATGATTGTGTCCATAACTAGTGTCTATTGCATCTGCTTTTGCAGCAGTAAATATGCCACAGCTGTACTCTTATGAGTAACAAATAGTATAAATGTATTTAGCATAAATATCTCCCATCACAGTTGACCATCAGATGTATGGACTGAACTGGTCTACATGAAGCAGGCTTTTCTGATCACAGCTCTTTCTAAATACATTCATGTGGAGAACATGCAGGGCATGTGTTTCCAAGATGCTTGCTTTTTATCCTTGCCAGTAAATGGTCCATGAAACAGCTTTTGGGCCGTGGAACACAGATTCCCCCATTTTTTTTTTCTTTCTTTCTTTTTTTTTTTTTTTTTTTTTTTAAGTTGGCCTGTGTTTTTTACCCTTGAATGAATCCTACTATGCCAGTTGACTTAGCATTTAATCCTCAAGCTTCAACTGTAAATTATAAATAGAATAGAACAAAATTTGGTTTCTTAAGGTCATTCACAAGGTTTGGAAATCAGTAATCTGACTTGTAGTGTATAAGATTTGGGAATATTTTGGGGAAGTAACACCTTTAACCCTTAAAGACCAAAACATCCACCTTTAACCTAAACCATCTAAACGGTTTAATACCTGCTGATCCACTAATCCTATCAATACATGTAAATAATTTGTGTAAAATACAGTTTCTCATCTTTTCATGGTCATCAGATACTGTATGACCCATTTGGACGTTCAGAGGCTCCGTAGTTACCATGGAAATGCGTCATCTTGTATAACGTTGATTCATCAGTAAAACCCATGGAGTTGGATCAATGACAGTGGATGGACACACTGGGTTTATGATCAGTTAATCAGATATTTGACTGAAAAAGTCATTTTTACTCATTTTTTTCCCGATTTGATCTAATCATTTTTAAACTTTTATAAACATCTAACATATCAGTAAATGAAATGTAGGAAGATACTTGATTTTCACTTCATAATGCAAAATACAGAGGAAAAAATGTAAACAAATGGTGATAAATCACTTGGTAAAGACAAAAAAAAAATTTGTAAGTTGTGTCAAAATTTGTTGTGGGTCTTTAAGGGTTAAAAGTCTTACAATGCACTTGTTGAAACCTGCATAAGCTTTATAATATATCATTACATGGTAATATTCTTCATACATTACAGTGTGGTAAGTTTAGATGTACATTTTCTGTTTGTTGGAGTGATTCTGTTTTGTTCTAGGTTAGACATTGATCCTGAGTGGAATCCTCACTCAGTATCAGTGCTGTTAGTGTGTGTGTGTGTGTGTGTGTGTGTGTGTGTGTGTCAGATTCCTAACCCTCAGTCCTACAGTCTTATAGAAACAGTGCCCTTCAGATGTCTGTTTGCCTTCTTGCCTGAATAGTTTGCCCCTCCACTAACAGTAACACCAGTTGTAAGTTACGATATTAGAAATGTCACAGAGTAGCAGGTCATGAGTTCATCAGTGAAAGCAGAGACACAGTAGATCACTAGTGTTGTGTCCGTCCGTCATCTGCGCCGCCGGCCGTGGCGTGGCGCTCACACCGAGCCTCTGCACTGGGCCGTTATGGCGAACATTTCCACTGCAACACTCACTCAGGTTTCACAAACCTGGAACTTCACTTGTCCCGCACACACCCACACACCAACGTATACACACATACATCATCAGCAGTGGCTTATTTTAATGTTTCTAAAAGATAACTCAGACAGATGCCAGGACGACGGACCATCTGCATTTCCAAGCCCAGACCACCAGTGTTGTTGTGCTGCTTTCGTGATGTGAGATCTGCACTGGGAAAAGACAGGGAGAAAAGTTGTATAGCAGACCCGTCTGTAACGACCCAAATGGAATGGATGTGAATGAGAAAGTCAAAAGGACTCCACCTGGGTGGCTTAAGGGCCACCATAGTCCCAAACAACCAGTAATCTTATGTACCGTATTTTTCGGACTATACGGCACACATAAAATCCTTTAATTTTCTCAAAAATCGACAGTGCGCCTTTTAATCCGGTGCGCCTTATGTATTAATTCTGGTTGTGCTTACTGACTGATTTTATGGGGTACACGGCACTCAAAAATCTGTCAAAATGTTTTAGTACGACTTTGGTAAGCTACGAAGCAGCAACGCTTGATGGATTGTCGGAGCATTACGTTAGTCAGGAGCCTCAGAGTTCGGACGTGACTTCATCACCATTCCGCCAACTGAAGTGGGTAAATCAGCACGAAAACATAGAGGGATATATAGAATAAATAGTTTTGAACCCAGTACTGACCCCTGCGGGACACCACAGGCAATGTCCTGTACACATTGAGCTCTATGTCTTATATAGCTTCTCTGCCAGTCCAGAGCCACACCCCTTTTACCATACTTCTCCATTTTGGATAGTAGTACCTCGTGATCAATGGTATCGAACGCCTTCTATAAGTAAAAAAAAAAAAAAAAAAAAAATTCCTAATGTAAACATTTTCCTGTTGATACTTGTGGAAGTTTCTTCAACCAGTTCCATCCAGGCCTGGGAAGTGGATCTGGCTGATCTGAAGCCATACTGACTGTTCATCAGAATTCCATTTTTTTCTATGAATATTCAAATTTTTTTCCAAGACAGATTCTCCTTTAATAGCATGATTATTATTATTATATCAACAGTTTGGACACATCTTAAATGAAGGCTGTCCTGCGGATACAACCATCTGCGTCACATGTACGTACCATTCGTGTCAGGTGGAACCTTCAAATTTGATGATTCATTTTCAAAATGTTCAACAGCTGCTGTAAACTTAAGATCATTCTGACTCGGTCTTTGAAAGACTGTTATATTTCCTTTTTATATCTATTTTCTAAGCTGTTTCAGTGTCTGTTGCTTTAAACCAAGACGAGCTGCTCCTCTGTCCTGTCGGTACCATGGATACCGTGGTTTTGGTCGGTCTGGGTTCCTGTATTACCAGCTTATGTTCTAACTGTATAGTTGTGACATCACAAATCCAAACAGCTTTTTCTAGGCTCAGTCATCTGATAAAATGCCTGTGGAACGTTCTCTTTTCAGGAGAATTATATCTAAACACACGTTATATCTAGCCTGTTTTTAGAATTGAGAACGTTACAAAAATCGTATTTTTACTTGTACTGAGGTGTCCAAATCAAAAACGTTGTTCTGTTGGACAAAAACTTCTAAAAAAATTACCAGGAGAAGTCAGCATTCAAGGCATCAGAGTTAAACAGAGATAAACACGAAAAACAGAGCAATTCCCAGTGTCACCAGGCTGCCCCAGAACTCCTCTGCCTAAAGGTCTGGACCTTCACCTTAGCTCCATCTCCAGCGGTGGTCCAAGGCCCTCCGGTGTCTGGGTGGTTTCCAGGACCACCCGTCTGTTCCTGTCAGACTCCAGGGTTTTTCTGAGGAACACTAGAGTGTTTCAACCGACATCATATTTCAGATTTTCAAAATATTTTTTTTCTTTATATGGCATCACCCATAACTAAAGTTATCTCATGACCCTTTGCCTTTCGAGCTGGTCTAAACCAGACTCTGAAGCCAGTTCACAGACACCAACAGAATCCTGCAGGAGTAATAAACACGTTTCTGTCTGATTAACGCTGGATGGCTTCAATGGGCATGTTGACCTCTTCTGAATAATAGTTTTCATATTATGTAAATGCTGGATGACCTAACCCTTCAGCACAGCTGTTATGCAGCGTAATCATCATGTAAGTAAACCATTAACCCTTTCATGCATGAACACATACATGAATTATGAAAAAAGTATCTACATTTGGTTTAGATTGATTTTTATTACTCAGAGTTAGGCTAAAGTTGAAATGCATTTTCAATTTTTTTTTTATTTTTGGAATTTTTAAAAAAAAATGGTTTCATTAAGAAGATGTTTAAGCATCCACGTATGCAGACACTGTGCAACAAAGAAGCAAAAATGTTAAAAATCAATAAATGGCCTCGGACAAAAAAATGCAACATTATGAGAGCACTGTGAATTGTCCTGTGTATGAACTGTTCTATACAAATAAATCTGCATTTACTCTTGAGAGTTTAACGTCTTTATAGGATGAACAAACACATACAAGAGAGAAAAACAGATCTAACATGTTTAGAGAGAATCCTCACGGTGCTGTGAATACTTGGTGCATCACAGGAGTCCAACTGCACAGAGCTGTGAGGACGACACCTGCTACTTTTAGTGGAATTGTTGAAAGATTATTGCTTTATACCAAAGATATTAACATTTATCAAACATATAGAGATGCCTAAACCTTATAAATGACAAATTTAGTATATTATTACATTTAATGAGGATTTTAGACTTTTATTTGTTGTATATGTATATTAGTTCTTTGATGCATGGCGTCCACGTGTGGACAGTTGGTTTTCCGAGTGTATAAGCTATATTTGACATCAAACTGTATTTTTAAAAGCAGATATTTGTTCAACACACTTTCCTCTACACACTAATATTTATTTCACGTGGCTCAGCCTTCTTGAGTGTTTTTTTTTTACAGATACTCCTGGAACGTTTAGCACATGGCCATCACCGGCAGCATCTCAACTTTATGAGATCACAGAAACATCCAAAGTCTAAAACTAACATGATCCTTTTTTTCATTGTATTGCTTCGAGTCTAAAGAGACTGCCTCCGAGTGGTTTGGAGAATATTGTCTTTATAAGCGTTTGGAAAGTGGCCTTAAACTATGTGTCCACAAATGTGGACATCAGAACTGCAGCACATGACCCACCTGAACAGTGACACTATGGTCTGTGCTCTGTACCTGACACATCCTGGTATGTTTGGAACC
>JAPTMW010000029.1:11129383-11140308 GCA_029822955.1 Ostorhinchus angustatus
AGACTAAAGTCTGCTAGTGTGAAAATGTCCTTTAGTGGAAGAAGGCCTGATCCAGATGATCGCTGTGGAATACGCTGCTTACAGTCACATCACATTCAGAATAATGGTGCATGTAAATGCAGTGAGTGAAGACCCAGAGTGAGTCACGGAACAAAAAAATGGAATGGAGCTGAATTAGACGTGAGAGACAACAGGAAGGAAGGAGATGAAGCAACACCCCTGTTCACTGAAAAAGGGGGACGGCTCGAATATCTAACCTTGAGAACCATGATGACAGCTTTCCTACAGAATTGAAGACAGAAGCAAACACAATTACTCTATCTGTCACACATGTAACGTCAATTGTTCATGCCTTAGTTCATTGGAGGAAAACAGTGCCTGGTCTGAATCGGAGCACATCTGTTTCCAGTATACTAAAGCGAAATCTGATGTTGCCTTTACTTTGTGACAAAATTACACTGCACAGACAAGCAGTCGCTCCAGTGTACATACTGTACAACTGCAATTCTAACCTTTGTGCCACATCAGCGAAAACAACGTGAACTACAAACGGCCCGGGTCGGTGTCACTTCTTCAGTTCTGTTATATTTTTAAACATTCTTTCGACTCCATTTCCTGACAATCACGACAACTGCCAAGAGACAGAACGGAGACGGTGACGGATTGTCACCCCTTCACCAACCAGCGTGCAAACATGTCATTAATCATCAATTTGCCATGTTTTGACAGCGACAGTCAGACAGACGTACACATACACTCAGACGCACACGGGCACACTGACGCAGACATTGTTTGTTTCATATGCGCCATGTTCTGTCTCTTCAGCTCATTTTAGAAGGAAAACAATCCCTACAATACAATATTTATACTTGGCCACATTCGTTGAGCGTTGACACAGTCACAAGCCAAACTGAGAACGTCCTTGAGTGTTCAGAACCTGGAGAAATAAGGGATTTGTGCAGAAAAGGTCAAAGGAAAGGCCACGGAACAGTAATAGAATATTTTCCCTTTAACTGTGCTTATGCAGCAGGTGAATATCTTTGTTATTGCTGGAATGTGATTTTCAGAGGCTCTGAATGTAAACGCTGTTCCTCCTCCAGGTGTCTGCAGCTTTATTCCATGTTGTAAATCTTCTGAATGTGTCAGGGACACGTTAACACAGTGATAGACAGTGAAATAAAGCGTCACGCTCATCCTGATATGCCATCTGATGAGTGGTGAAGTGACACTTTACGTGTGCATAAATGAAGTCACTACTGGACGTTCGCCTGGATTTAACCCTTCACTTACCTCGCAGCTTTTCACAAGTCCTTATTGGAATCCTGGATGGTATGTTCTGGTTAATACAGGGTTCTGTGGTGGTTGTGCATTCACATAAATGGTGTCATGTGTCAGTCGTGTTGTAGAATGTTTTTAAAGGTTGAATGTGTAGTTGTTGACCCCAGTGCCCACAGGGACCTGCAGTCAGCGTCCTGCTCTTTACTGTCAGACTCTGGTGCTTAAATAGCGTTTGCCGTGGAATCTGTGTTGTCTTGGAGCTGGTCATTTGTTTATGTTTGTTGGCTCCCTTTCGTTAACTAATAGCACTTTAGTGGTTGTGATGGGCATAAACATCACATACTTTGTGTTTTTGTCCAGAAAAATGGAATGGAAATCATGGAAATCAGCCAGGAAAGATGTGATAATACAGGTGATTCGCAATGTCCCACAATGCACCTATAGGTGATTTCTCAATTATTATTATTATACAGCTGATTATTTTGCCGTTACCAATGATCCTGAAATGGAAAGTACAGACAATCTGTGCAGACGTTCCAGCTATTAACATTATTATATTTAAAAACTGAAGAAGCAGCACAAACAGAAGAAAGGAGAAGTGTAGTGTAGATCCACAGGTATGTCTGTTTGTATTAGACGTTCATGGTGTAAAACTCCATCTGCATCTCCAACTCTGAGACACATGTAAACCTTTATGGAGGAGTTTACAAAGGGATGTAGACTGTGGTTTAATCCTCTGAATATGAAAGCTTTTATTAGGTCCACTGTCTGACATTTGTTTGTACAGACATGTGCATACACACTCCTTTTAGGCTCATTACACCCCTGCATTTCCACTCAAGTGGAAAAACACCCCCATCACTTTCTACACAGCATGCTCACTTTCAATAGTTTCCCAGTCAACATCCACTGCTGTCACCCTTCTTCAAAAATATCCTTGAAGAGGTCAACTAAGAGATTAAGACTCCTCTAACGGGGTCATGGAGATCAGTGATCAAACAGAGGCAGAGCCAGCCGCCAAAGCCACTTCATTTCAGGAAGCCTGATAATGGAGACAAACAGAATAGTTCACAATGACTTCCCTACACCATGACCCATTCACCCTCTAATCTGTGTGTGTGTGTGTGGGGGGGGGGGGCTCTCAGCTATAGGCTGTCACCAGCAGTTCCACCAATCACTGAGCAGAACATCATCATCAACTGAAAAGGTTGCTCAAGTAAAACAGATAAGGGTGCACTAGTGAGTCAGTGTTTGCCCTAATAAATGACAGTGAGCTTGAAGGGTCTAATACTGTATAAAACACTAGTATGGAGTCAATAATGTGAAGAAATGAGCAGATCAACACAAACTTCATACAAGCACATGCACAAAATGTTATTCATTGAACGTTTTACTTTAAAAAAGACAACAAAATGTGCTTTTAATTTTTACATTTTTAACTGACTGATGACCTTTTAAAATCATTAAGGACGGGGTAATAATGTCATAAGTTCACCTGTGATGCAGCAGCCTATTTCATATCTCCTGTAGTTTCATGGTCTGCATCCAGGGGATTCACAAACAGTAGTCAAGGCACAATAACAATGATTTGTTGGTTGTGGGTTTTCCATTATTGTTTTCGTAACATTCCTGTGGACCACAGGAGGACGGACCTGGCTGCAGTGGAGCTCACTCAGCTGAGGGGTTAACAACGCTGCATGTCTACAAAATACACTGAAATATTAGTAGGTTTTCACATTCTGAGGTACTGTAAGTCCATGGTTCTGCTCTACACTTCATGCACATCTTGATTCCTAAAGAAAATTCAAGGTATATTCTACTCTAGTCTTTGTTTCTCAAGTCACAGAGGAACTTCTCCTGTTTCATACATAGTCAAAGTCAGTGTTTGAGGCTGTGATTACACTGGTCTCCAGGTAAAATGCCTCCGGAATAAAAGTAGTGACATTTTACCACGTGTGAATCACTCATAAAGAAAAATAAAGTCAAAAATGCTGGTTGGCTGAAGTTTCCAAGATACAGTCTTGGGTCAAAATGTGAAATGGGTTGAACTCCAAAGGAATATTAGTGACAGAGCTACCAGATCTACTTCAAAACACTGTCTGCACATGACAATACATTCACTTTACAGGTTCTATCTAGTGGAACATTTATAAACCTATTATATAAATGTACATAAACCAACATAAATGTGGAATAACACTTCATCATATACCTTGAAAACATGAGCAAACCAGCACTTTTGTCATTTGTTTTCCAATTAATCTCATTAAAATACATAATATTAAGCACATTTAATTTCTGAAGCAGATCATTTCTAAAAAATAAATAAATAAAAAATTGTAGACCATTGCATTTGATGCACTGCATGTGCCTGTGCTCCGTAAACAAACCCTGTTGGGTTCCCATGATGCTACCTACTTCCAATGATGTGTAAGCATTTTATAGATGACAGAACATGTAACAAGGCCCAATTTAGCCTCAGCCTGACACTGCAAATGTCTGTTTGAAACACATTTCTAGATTGCAGTCATCTAAGAACTGCTTTTTTCATGCCAGAAACATGTAACTGTAAAACTGAGAACGTTTTGTGTTTTTATTATTTTAGTGTTGCAAAAACTCTGACCCTGCATTTGGAGTTGTGTAACTGTTTGGATCTTATTTTGAGTGTTGATTAATGCGTCTTTAATGTCAGGTTTTATCTTCTCCGTGAAAGTTTAGGATCTACCTTTGTTCCCAAGCCCAACACCACTGTTGCACCACCGGTGTTGTCTGGCTTCAGCTCTGAGGTTGTGATGGAACCCATTTTCCAGTGCAATGTTATGATTTGGGCTGAAGCTTGTGACAGACTTTATTGGAATTTGGAGGTCGTCCCATCCATTAAAGCCCAATTTGCCCTTTTTAGTTGAGTAACTCTGATCCATAAGAAGAAATATTGGATTTTTTTTTTTTTAATTCTGAATCCTTATGAAAGCACAATACAAATAAATAATTGTGGTTAGGGTCCGTCATTTAGTATGTGACGTGTTCTCGATGATCTAAGTTAAAACTACCTTATATGACTGTCTAATGTATGTCAAAGTTTAGGTGTTCCATTCAAAGAACGAAGCACTGGAAAAGGCTTGAAACAAGATCTAAAACTTTATTTCAGTCTAGTATTAAGTAACTAGAGCTCATGTGCATTTCTTTCATTGTTTTTTTTTTTTCATTAGTCACTTGACAGTTTTGATCTAAGAGGGTTTGGAGCCTTCGATCCATTCCTCCTGTTGGTTGGATTTCATTCTTTTATTATGTACAGATGTTACCTGATGGGAGAACATCTGCGCAAAACTTTACCGTATTTACTAAATGTCAAAAAAACCTAAGTGTATAATGTCGGTTTTCCATTATATCACAAATGCAATGATTTGTTTATTCATCATCACGAGACGTCATTCTATAAACATGGCGACGAACATAAATATCTGTTGTTTTGAATCTAGAATGCTCGTTGCCCTTCTATCCTGTACTGGATTCAAAAATGATTTGGTTTCTCCGTGTATCCACACATACTGAACCATGTTTGTTTTAAAACTCTTCTTCTTCTCATGTTGTCGCATCCATCAACATCCGGGTTATTTTTGTTCATGTGACTCTAGTTGCACAAAAAGAGCTTTCCATCGCAGTTTTGCGCGATATACCAGTTTCTCTACGCCTGTAAAACCACCTCTTGCAAGCTCAAAAAATTTTCATTCTAAAACGAGAATTTTGGTGAAATTTTTATTAGTTTTTAGTTTTATTTTTATGCGCAAGATATATTTGCGCAGTTTGAGGGTCTGTGGAAAAGCAACTACTGATTTAGACCCTGAATCTCTTTTCATTCACTGAATGAGGTCGCTGTTTCTTTCAAACTAGTCTACCTAGTTTAAAATCATTTTAGCAGCTTAACGTCCTTAACACCCGAGGGGTTGGAGAAGTTGATGGATGCAAAGTGATGCCTTCGATTTGATTAAAGACGAACTCCCACAAAGTTGTTTTGAAACCAGTTTTGTACATAATGACTTCCCGGAATTCGCAGCCTCCTTTCTTTGTTCCTCTGACATAAAACCCTTTTGCAACACCATTTACTGAGGTCACTATTTTTCCCTTTCTTCACCGTTGCCTTTTCCCAGTGCAATTAGCAAACTGATGATAAGGTGTTTTGGTGCATTTTGAGGCTTTCATGTGGATTGCTAACATGTACCTGTTTTGTGAGACGAAACGTGACAGGAAGGGTGAGAAGAAGACGAGAAACCAATGTTTCCATGTGACTGTCTTTGGTATTCGAGCTAGATAATTAAGTAGCTCTTTTAACTTGTCTCTTGTGCGAGACCTCCAGATGCGCCCGAGTGTTGTCAGACGAGGTGTGTCGCTCCAACACGCCCATCCACGAGCAGCTGTGCAGATGTGCTCATTTATGCACCCGGTGAAATCAAACAGTCATGTTTTACATCAACAAACCTTTCTTCCATAATCTGCCTTCCTCATGTCGCCCTCCCCACACACAACACGGTGTTATGTGGTCAATTGACGGCTCGCCCTCAGGAATGCAGCCGCACATCAACTCCACCACACGTACACACACGTACACACACGTGTACACACACACACACACACACTGTGGTCTCACTCTCCTTTACTGTCCTCAGCTGGAAAAGGTTTAAAAAACTAACTCACTCAAGAGCCCTGGGAAGGAAACCATAAAGAATGGATTTGATGTAAAGAGGAAAACCACAGTGCAGGCTGAATTGTGATAATGACAGACGGAACACTTCCTGGCTTCTTGTTTTGAGGGGAGATACTGATCTTGAGCAGTGTTACCTAAGATAGTCAGTGTAGCTTGGGACAGAGCGTACACAGACGAGGCCAGGGAAAAGCGAGAGGGCCGAGGAAACACAAAGCTGCAAACCAGATAGGTCCTGTGGCAGAACGTCAGTGCCCCAGACCTCCCCTTTGGCTTATCTCTCTGCCCATCGTCTGGGACTCTCTTATCAGCTCACCAATTGTATCCAGGCCACAGATTATGCTTGTTTTTTTTATGTGGAGCTCTACTTGGCAGGCACGCTAGAACACAGTCTCTATCAGGTTATCGCATCAGTGATAAGAACCTGATTGACAGCTCCAGTCTTTGTTCATGTAGTCTTATCAGATGATCTCATCTTTAAGAGAAACAGTAAGGAGGCATGTTTTCTTTTACACCAGTAAGGCAATGATCATCAAACATTTGTTTTTGTAGGCGCCGCATGCAGTGATCTTTCGCCATGTGGAACCCACAAAACCCTGCAGAATCTTTCTTCTCTGTTCCTAAACCTCACAATTTCCTGTCAGTTGGGATAGAAATGGAGAACTCACAGCTTTCTCCTTGTTGTCTTTGGTAGGAGTCAACCCGTTATAGGTCAAGCTCATTATCACATTTAATATTATAGCATTTGTTCTGATTATGAACACTATTATTTCATTTCATAACCAGTAAAGCAAAAAAAAAAAAAATTCTCATCTTTTTTTCTTTAGCACTAATGCAGCTGCATTTCTCTGTCTCTGGTCATCACTCCAATTGATTACAGGTCCATCCAGCGTGGAATACAAAATTAAATATTTACCCATTCCCTGCAGCTTAATGTGAAATGTGCCAGTAAATACTGTTGAAAATACCACTGACTTGTACTCTCAGCTTATACCAATAACTAAGGTGCTGAAATGTGTTGACATGTCTAAAAGTTAGCTTGTAGCAGTAGTAGCAGTAGTCTCCTTTGAGTCTGAAGTCATTATGAGTCCAAATCAAGGTTTTTGTGACATTGTTGTACATGTCATCTGGTTTGTTTGTTTGGTTTCCAGCTGCTATTTAGCGTGCACACTGTAAAACTTGTCATACTTACATTCTACTGTCATCATCTACTGATGACGTTTGGTTCGCTCCAAGGTTCTCGTAGGGCTTTCACACCTGCAATTTTGGTTTAGGTTGAAAGAAGGAGGTGTGAAAGTGACCTAAAATATATCTATATTTACAACTCTAGCCTCAAGCTCCCACTACATAACATGTAAAACCCCTGCTGTTGTCTCAGCTTTGATGTAATTCATAGCTTTTCCTCCTATTTCTGGGCTAAATGTGACACACATTTCAAGCTGCATTTTTGTTTTGTTTTTGGTCTCATTTGATCAGAAAGTTACTATGTGATCTCTGAGTGCATAGAGTCCCAGGAATCTGAAAATCCTCTCGTCTGCAACGGCACACTGTTTCAGAATATCAGTCATCAAAATCAGTATAGGCCTTGGAAAAACCCAAACATATTAGCGTGTAGTGGTGAGGACAGTTTCATAGATCTAACATCTGAACACTATCAGTGCAGGTACTAATGCCGTACGTACTGTTAAACAAGATGATTCCTCAAGCATCGACAGTATCCACGTACAGTGGACATGCTCACATCGATGCGTTGATTCTCTGCATGTCATCCAAAGCCTCCATCTATTAGTGTCTGCATTCCTTCATACCACAACCACCTCCAGATGTTATCCTCCTATACTGTACCCATGTACATTTTCTTAAGAAAATCCAAGAAACCCCTACTTGGGTTGGATTTCCCCCCATAAAGTGACTTTATTTGCCAATGTTTTTCATCTCTTCAAAGGAGTCTGACATGGGAGCCCCTCAACCCAGCACTCTGGATAAAACATTAAGGGACCAGGCTCAGAACAGACAGCTTAGGCTACATAATAACTGTAGTTTTATCAAAACCCAGACCAGGTCGTTCACAACACACTTTGAAGATTCTCTTAATTTGCTGGAAGAATGTGCTCTCTGAAATGGATTGGTGACTGCAGTGTTCTGGATGGTTTTTGTTTGACAGCCTAGTTACCCTTATATCCGTTTCTCAGCCCATTGTAAGCATCTTTATCTTTTGAATCTATAAAAGCACATATCATGAAAGATGCACTTTGACCTTTGCATTTTAGTGGACTTAAAGTCAGTATTATACTCATTTAGACTTTTGACATGCTAATATTGACCCCCTGACCACACGAAAGAGCACCTTCTGCAACTGCACAGATATTTGGACAGGCGATTTTTTTATGTGGTGTTTTATTTTGCTGGGATTTAATACCACGGTAGTGCAAGTGCACGCAGTGTTTCACCAAAACCATGAATTTATAGAAATAGAAACTTACCAAACAATCCAGGCAGCTTTCTCCTATTCCAGAACGCTGGTGGATGATGCAGAGCAATAATAGGGTGTGGAGGTCTGGATTTCTACTTAGGTATTATAGAGCACTGAAAAATCTCTTGTCATTTTCAGACCAAGTTTTATTACTTAGTGTCAGTATCAAGCAGCATGTTTGCACTAAGCTCTAATAATGCTGGTGGTTATCAGCTGGCAAGAAATTATGCTAAGACCCCATTTACCCTTAATTAAGTGGACTCTAATGTCTAATTTGTGTTGCCATGTGTTTCACAATGATATAAAAGTCTGTATGAATTGCCTTTTGGGCCCTTGTTTTATCGAGGCACCGGTGTTAAACAGGATTACTGCACAGACATTTCACTTTCTGCTGCTACCACATTATTTTCTCAGCAGCTGAAAAACATGTTACACAAAGTCTTGAAGGTTAAAGTGGACTCTCTAAACAGTTTTAGTGCTTAAAGACTTTAATTCACTTACTAGCCTAGCAAAATTAAAGCTACCTATGATGTAACATGTATAAAATGCTGTATTTACGTCGGTACTTGACCTATTTAATGGGTAGTAGTGGAAACGTCTGCAGTGTGCTGTTATTTACGATGTGAATTGGAAAGGTGCATGTATGGGTCATATAATGTCAATGTCATAAATGTCTAAATGGAGGTTACACTTCTGTCAAGAGTGTCCAGGACAGTATATTATGTAAGTAGTAATACATCTATTGTCAACATGTTTTTTACTTTATTTTTATTTTTAGCAAATGATACACATTGGCATCTTAGCAGGGGCAGCTTCGTGCACATAGATTTAATATAGAAAACTTCATGTAGAATGACTGATTTTACAAAATGAGAACACCAAGAACAGTTTACATGTAATATTTGCATCCGTTCCTCAGCTGAGTCTGTATCAATACTATCATTGAAAAGGTTGGAATGATGCTCAGTTCTGTTTCTTTAGATGCTCCCAATATTTTGGACACATCCAGTGTATTGTCTGTTTTCTGCTAACCTGTGAACATGTATACATGCATATACGTGTGTTTTATTCTACTCCTACTTAGTCCAATCAACGAACCCCCTGCGATGGTAGACATGAGTGACCTGTGGGCTTGTCAGGTACCATCAGTGCATGTGGTGCCATGTGACACCCCTGGCGGTTAGCCAAAGGCTAATTGTGCTAATTGGCAAGCACCAATCCTGTAACCAGGCTTTGAGGGGTGACCCACCGACACAGATGAAAGCTCGCAGATTTGTCCTGTGTCAAGGACTTTTGGGTAATCGGCGTGTCCAGTGACCTGAAGGCCAGGAGGGCAGGACCACAGCGCTGTGGCCCGTCTGCATCCAGACTCTAAACACCACTAAACACACGGTTCCCTGAGACGTCAGTGTCTGGATATAAATGGATCTCTGTTTGGTAGAGCGGATCCATTTAGATGTTTTAAACATAATTCTGAACAGATTTTTCCTTAAACCTTGTTTCACTATAATACACACCTGATCAAAATTTTAACACCAACTGAAAAATTGCAGGAATTTACATTTTGCACTGTTGGAGCTTAAGAAGGTTCTAAGTAGTTTCAAAATGCAAAAGGAAGAAATGGGAGTGAGACATGAAAAAAGTTGAGTATGCAATTTATTGAAAACAACAATTAAATTGAAAGAGTCTGTTCATCAGCCCATCAAAAGTTTAAGACCACAGCCTTTAAAAGACAAAGTCTGCAAAAATGTGGATTCAATGTCATTTTCTGTTGGGTATTCACACTGTCATGACCTGATGGAAAAGGCAAAAAAGCTTTCTCTCTTTGAACATGGTTGGATTGTTGAGGTGCAGAAACGAGGCCTCTGGTAACGCGCCATCGCTGCTGAGGTTGGATGCAGTTAGAGTCATTTTGAATTTCTTAAAAGATCCTGAGGGTTATGGAGCAAAAACCTCAGGTGGTAGACCCCAAAAAATGTCACCGGTGCTGAACCGGAGGATGTGATTGGCTGTCCGTCAAGACACAGGACGATCCTCGACCCAAATTAAGGCGGTTACTGGTGCCGACTGCAGCCCAATAACCATCAGACGGAGAAGGGCTTTAAGAACAAAAGGCCTCGTCTCCTTCAACGCCACAAAACTGCCCATTTGGACTTTACAAGAGACACCAAACATGGGACACTGAAAGGTGGAAGAAAGTTTATTCTCTGATGAGAAAAATATGACCTTGATGATCCTGAAGGCTTCCAACGTTACTGGTATGACACGGAGATCCCACTGGAGATGTTTTGTAGGCGGCACAGTGGAGGGGGCGTGGCCTTTTTCCTTCAGTGGAACATCGGAGCTTCAGGTTGTGCAGGGGCGTCAAACAGCAGCTGGCTATGTGCAGATGTTCCAGGGGTCATCGTTCATGACTGAAGACCCTGGTCTGTGGTAATGACTGGGTTTAAAAACAGGACAACGCTGCAGTTCACA
>JAPTMW010000029.1:11177830-11193220 GCA_029822955.1 Ostorhinchus angustatus
CTTCTATACTTGTGAGCTGCTGGCTATAGTGGAAAAACGGATGAGGAGCAAGTGACCTTGCTGAGCTCTGTCCCTCATTTCTATCCAAGTGCAAAATGAGTGGATGGTCACGTTATGTAAACTCATTGACAGCAGGATGATGACGGCCAGACTCACCCAAAGAGGGGACGTTTGACTGCAATAATCCCAGAAGTGTGAGCATCTATAAAACCTGCATGTTTGAGCTTATTAATAAAAATGCATGCCAGTATTTGGATGTTTTTCCTTTAACTATGATAAGTGATTGTTTTTTACAAGGTGTTAGAATGTTAAATGGGTTCACCCTCTCATCAGATTAAATATAAGTGCCGGGATCACTGTAAACTTCTCACTCTACTGCCTCTTACTCTTTTGATGTCAGGTTTTATGAGTAATTTCTCCTTCCTGTTTTGGAAACCAGTAGCAACTAACTGATTTACTTCACGCATGCTTGTCATAATTGTGGTTCATGTTATTTTATAGTGCAAAACCAAATAATTTAGTGAGGAAATCTACAGTATGATTCAGCCAGCAGAAATGTGGAAAGTACTGTTTGTGGCTTTGCATAGCTCTCATGAGAAAAACAGGAGATTACTGATGCCAGTGTGTTATTCTCTAAGCTGTGCACTGGTACACATGGAACTATCGGTCTGTACAGGACGCATCTGACAGACACGTATCATTTCTGAGCCGCTTCCTGCAGAAGCTCCAGTCCAGCGTTGTGAGTGTGTTTTCTGCTTCCTCCTGTCAGTTGATGAGGTGTACTGTATGGTACCCCGAAGTGTGACATTCCATGTAAAGCAGCACGTGATAGTTTTTTAAGAGGTGTCTGCAGCCAGCCGTGTGCACTTTGATGACTCTATTCTCTCTGGTAAAATGCACCGCTGTGACGGCTTGATTTTCCAGCAGAAACATGAAACTGTTATAATTTAACTGTCTTGAAATGCCAGAACCTGCCTTTCAATCTTGTGTTTCACTTGTCATTGTTGCTCATTGTGTGATTGAACCATTTAATTATGTAACTGAATATGAAGATGTTTGAAAACTGTTTTAACGCAACAAATCCTGTCAAGTTGTCGTCCATGATTATTCCCATCACCTCAGGCTAACGTGCCTCTCATCCAGTCTGATGATGAGTATCATATGATGACATAAGAGGTCATATTTCATGCTGGTGTGAACTTATTACAGACGAGTTGTTGAAACATAGCTCTTAATTGTTCTTGTTCTCCATAAAGCAAAAAAAACCCCAAAAAATTTCCTGTTCCTTTAATGGGCCAAACAAAATTACCTCAGTGGCGTCCTGAGAGTGAGCAACACCTTTGCATTTTACATGTGCAACAAAATGCCCGACTCCTGTTGGCTTATCCTATCCTCTTACACTTCATGGAAGTAAAACAAGTAGCAGGAAAGTTGTCACTTTGGCCCAGTGGTGGTTGAAACGTTCTCATGACACTGCACTGAATATGGAAGTCCAAATTGAGAAGATTTTTCAGTTTTCAGTGTTAGACACAGTCCAGACCAAACAGCTGAACCCAGAATCAAACTGAAACATGGTTCATTGTTGTTTTCAGTAGGAAAAATGTTTTTGGGTGATTCAAACTTCAGGACTAATGACAGGAAGTTATGGCAGAGCATCATCTGCGATTAAACAAAAGAAGAAGGAAAAGACAAACAGGATTAGGGAAAAAGGGATCACAGTATCATATGGTTATCCTCATATTATAGTTACCTAACTCATACACAAATGGACAAAAGTATGTGGACACGTTGAATTCAGGTGTTTCTTTTCTAACAGGGGTCTAGCATACAAAACATGACAAATGTCATAGTATAGTTTTATATTGGCATAAATATATTAATTATTAATATTGATGTTTTTATGTGAAAAATCCTCATGAACAGGACATCTTACAGCTGGAGACACGAGGTGTCCCAATATTTATGTCCATATAGTTTAGAAACATTAGTATTTCCTTAAAGTTTAATGGGAGATGTTTTTTGTGAGATGTGAAAAAAGTAGATGGTTAGTTGTGATAGAAAATTATTATTTACAGTCAGAACATTTAAAATCATAGTCATGGATAAAAAAAAAAAATCAATGTTGAGGGAAATGAAATTGAAACCATTTCTGATGCATTTTGGAAGCAAAGATAACAATTTAAACCAAACTAACCAAAGCAGTTATTTTTATCCCAATATAAAACTATATTATGACATTAGTCATTATTGTTTTTATCCCAGACCCGTCAGAAAAGAAACACCTGAATTCATTGTATCCACATACTTTTGTCCATTTGTACTTTAAACTTAGGCACTTAGGTAATTATACTATGATGATGATGATATGAGGTTTGTATAATGGTCAAACCTAGTAATAAAAATTCAACTGTTAATAACATTTTTCTTTATTCAGTTGATAAAATGTATGAAGCGACAGCATGCAGACGTCAGATACATGTCAAGTCAAATCACATTTAGGTAGATCCACGTAGTTGATGACGACAAGATGTAGATGTGACGTGCAAAGGTCTATCTGAGCCCGAAATTAACTATTAAATTTGTACGGTCTAACAAAAAACATGAACCTCAATTTGGACGAAGGTGTGAAAAGGTCCTTATTGTCACGGAGTAGAAGGACACATTCTGTGTTCATCTGACACTGTGTGTTTCTGAATGTACCATTGAAACCTGCTTCCATGGTGGCCTCGTGTCAGTCCAAAGCTGGTTATTTTGAGTCCATTTGTTTCCTTTGAATTCTTCTAAATCTTGGAATGATTATGCATGTTTAGAAATACTGCTGCACAGATTTCCATGGCATCATTTAACTTCTTTGTACATGTTTGTTGTGTGAGCATTAGTGATTAGAAAGAAACTACTGCAGACCCAGGGTGTCAGAGTGATCTCACAGACATACCCAGTGTTTCATCCATCCCACTTTGGGAGGCAACGATTGGAAAACCAGTCAAGCAGCACATATTGATTACCCTCTGGAGAATGTGTGCTAGACCTTCGAAGCACAATATGTGAACCTACTTAGAAACCTCTGAGTTCTTTGATGGTTTATCTCTCTTACATCTTTGTCTACACTGGCAGTGCAGCCCTCCCTCCCGCCCACCTACAGCTCGGCTTACTTTCCTTTTCCCACCCATACAGCCTTTCTTACCCTGTCATCCCCAGGCTGGTGGTCTGTCCCATAGGGAGGTTAAGGGGCACCGTGGGTGAGAGGGCAGTCGGCAGTTTGTGCGGGCACTGTGCTCGCCTTTTCCCACAGCCCACGTCAAATGGTGCTGAACCCTGACCCCAGCGGGTCCTCTCTCTCAAAATCGTTGGGTAACACAATTCAGCCAGCCAGACCCTATTCAGGACTGGACCTTCCATTGGAGGAGAAGAGAACCCCCCACCCCCCAATTCAATTGTGGCCACTGCCCTCTCTTTGTCTGCTGGTCAAACAAGGTCGGACGACCGGCCGCCACTGGCCAGGACAAGACTTCCGAAAAGCCTATTCAGCATGTGATTTGACCCCCAGGCTCCAGTGCTGACTCACTGGGATCAAACGCTGGGAACCTCTGGGAGTTCTCCTCCATGGAGTATTTCATCCATTGAAACTTATCCTTTTGACTAAACTCAAAATGACAAGATTTGTTTCTTAAGGTTTATTGCCTACACAATAATGTATTATAATCTAGATCCCATTGATGGGTACTATTATTTTTCTACTGATGGTAAACAATGAGTCTATCAATTAGTAGGATAAATAAATCGAAAAATGATAAGGGACAGTTGTGTGAAAATGTTTGTCCCTACGGTGCTGTTTTTGCTTGGATTCTTCCAGTGCAATGGCTGTGCATTCCTCAGCTCCTTGTAGTGGTTCAACTAATCAACAACAGTTGTCAAACAGAGGGAATTAATAATGCACACAAATAAACATTAGCTAAATGACATCAGATTTCATTTTTGATGCTGAGCACAAGGAACTATTTGTGGGCATAGACTGATGGGACAATTTGGCATATTTGAGTTATTTAGTGCAATTATGTACATTATAATTTGCAAAAGGCAGCCAGACTTGAGAAAGGGTTTGAGTATATATGTTAGAGTTTCATTGCAGCCTGTACTTTATAATGACATTGTTTATAATGCATAATGTCATTTTCCATTTATCTGGTACTTTATCATGTGCTGTAAGGAGAAATGTGTTCAGTTTAGCAGCTGCAAAAACATGTCCATATTGCAACCACAGTATGAGAGCAAGAAGCAATGCAAAGATCAGGTCATGATTCTATCTACATGAAGATGTGCATGAAGACAAGGAACCTCAAGTATGGCAGTTGCATTCCAAATGAATCTGTAGTGTCCCTCTGTTTTTCTGTAAAAGATAGCCGTGTGTGTGTGTGTGTGTGTGTGTGTGTGTGTGTGTGTGTGTACAGACTCTCAACTTGATGCATGGTTTAAATCTTTCCTAAAGGAGAGCACTTTGATTGTAGCGTTACGTGCTGCGTGCTGTGCACTGCAGCTTGTCATGCTGGTCAACTGTCAGGACTGGAGCGTGAAAGGGGGCCCTCAAAGTAAAAGGAGTGGAGGGTCCCACTAGAAGGATCCAGAAAGAGGAGGGGTGTTTTGTGACAGACCTCCTGGGCTTTGAAGGCCCTCTGTGTGGGCTGCTACAGCGTGGCGGCCCTCTTCACAAGCAGCAGAGAAGGGAGGGCCAGCTCGGGGGAAGGTGGCGGCGCATTGGCCCCTGCAGCGGCGAGGACGGGCAGGACGCCAGCTCACCCGCTCAAGTCCCACAGACCAGATGTTCCTTGTCAGGGAGCACTTGGCCTTTAATAAATTGAGTTACTGTAAATCTGTAATAAGGCAAGGCAAACATGGGCACCCCCCTTCCCCCACTCCACACACATTCCACATATTCTGCCCTCACAGACTCTCCTCAGTGTCGTACAGGTCAACCCCTGGTGAAGGGGCCGTGGCCCAGCTACTGAACCTGCCAATTATTTTTCAGCCTACAGGAGAGAACGGATGTTTTTCTTCCCCTTTGCCCCCACCCGCACTTTTAACTCCATAAAACCATGCTTCTGGACTCCAACATCACTGTGTTTCAAACCTCCAGCCCTTGATCCCTTACAGGGACCTAACCCACAGAGAAATATGTTTATAGTGTAACAGAAACTCATGGAAATGGGTTCATTTGTCCTGTTTGACCACATGCCTGTCTGGTTTGGCTGTGGCTTTGTGCCCTATTGATGTTCCTAGATGGTACAGATACCTGATCCTGTCCATTAGTGCTGGGTGATGTATAAAAGTACTTCTAAAGGTATCGTAATATAAATACAGAGTAAAATAGCAAATTCCTACAAAATAATATTGAACGATTAAAGAGATGTTCAGAGTAAAGAACTATAAAGGGTAAATGCTATGAACTTAAATAGCACATTTTAAACATCTTCATGGTGTCCAAAGCCATGCAAGGCGCTGCCAGGCCCTACTGGGAGCAGTTTAGGGTTCAGAGACTTGCCCAAGGACTCTTCGACATGTGGACAATTGGAGCCAGGATTCTAACCGCCGACCCTTTGGTCATTGGACGACCTGCGCAACCAATTGAGCCACAGCCGCCCCATATAGCTATATAAAAAAACAACACTGTTGGGACAACATCACAAATGTCTGTACAGTCATGAAAATGTGGACTTGTTTCCTTCATCTATTATTTCAGATATTACTATTGTACTAATGTCAGTTCAAAATAATGCAGAAATGCAGAGTTTCTAGTCAGATAACAAAAAAAAACATCACACACAAATAAAAATGGGACAATAGAAGTCCAAAAACCATCATATGGATCCGTCACCGTGAACCTCAGAGCAGTGTTCAACTTTTCATTTAACTAAATGAATGGAGGCTGTTTAGATATGTAGACAGTTCCATAAAGCATCCTGCTCTTGATGGGGCTGTTTTATTTAGAAATGTTCTAAAAGGAATTTCTTCACTTGTAAAATGTCTATATTATATTATATTATATTATATTATATTATATTATATTATGAATGAATGAATGAATGAATGAATGAATGAATGAATGAATGAATGGCTTTTTATTGTCATTTGGCATGTCACAAGAACTTATCAAACGAAATATCTGTTTGCGCAGTTCTTCCAAAAATTATATTATATTTAAGCTTTTTATCAAAAGTGATATATTCAGATGTAATCACCAATTACAAAAAGTAACTATTATTTATTTACATGTAAAATAACTCATGAAAAATAACCAACATTTTTAGAATAATGACGTGATCCTATCTATGTAATGGGATTTTGCTGAAGCCCAGAGTTCAAATGTATTTGAAGGTGTTTTCTGCAGGTACACACTGTCTAAACACACACTGTCAGACTGAAGGTATGGGTCATTTACCAAGGTAAAAGCAGCCAGTATTTTTGGAAGGCATCTGATCTACTGCTAGAAAAATAAAAATAAATGTCTCTGTGCTTATAAAAACAAAGCCAGAGAGATCAGCATGTTCATTGTCCAAAAGGGAGTCTTGTCAGGCACATCTTTTAGATATATTTTCAGAATTCCTGCCAATATGGAAAGGACATTATCACCGTGTAGACTCTTAAGTGCAATAGAATTGTTCCAAGGAGCCCTCAGAAAGGGTCGGCAAGAATGTCCCCAGTGCCGTCTTGGTCAGATTTACAGCGCCTCTGAGGATGTCTCTGATCTGGCAGTGGTCACTTGGCTTTGAAGGGAAGTGTTCTGCGAGTCAGTCACTTTGAACCTGCACTGAGCTGAGCCTGAGGGAGACTCGGAGTCCCACCTGAGTCGAACAGGACAGTAAATCTGCACTGTGACATGGGGACTTAACTCTGAATTTGTTGCCTGCCAAACCTCTGGTCCAACAGTTCTACAACTGTGGCCTGGTTCCAGGGTGGCGTCAACACTTTTAGTCGTTGCCTCAGCTTGGATCACTTCCACAGTAAATGAAAGAACTTAACTGAAAGCCCATATCTCTGTCTTTTCCTGCTCCCTCTTTCCTTGTGTAGACTCTAAGTTCATGATCCTTGTATCTTATGTTCTGTTCAATATGCTTATTTTCTTTTGAATTTAGTTCTCTTGACTTGTGCACACCTGCAAATCTCTGCAATTATGTAATTATGCGTGGTGCCGCAGTTACGAAATTTGAGACCTGTGGTCTTTGACTCAGATTACACAACACTACTTGTTGATGATTGTTTTAGTTATGTGGTACCAGTAAGCTGATCACGTTGCCTTCTTCATAATACTGTATAAAAAGTGAAAAAAGTGGGCAGACCACTGTGATGTCACCCATGGATTTTGTGCCACCATTCGGATGGTCTGAATTTATCCTTTTGACTGTTGCCTCATGGAGGTGACCCTATTTGGCCATGAGGTTGGAGCTGAGGAGGAGAAAAATTTGTACTTGATGACTTTATGCAATAACGCCTCTAACGTTTGGGAAAAAACTACGTTCAGTAAACAGAGGCCCCAGAACCTCTCATTAGACGAGCAAGTTAATTAGCGATCATACCTGTCAGTCAATAAGTTGACAGAGGAATAATTAATAAACCACCACCACTATAGGAGTTAATCAGAGTCCTGAGTTTTGAATCCAGCCTCTAGCTGCCGTCAGTGGTATTACACTTAAAGGTACTGCCCGTTGGCTGTGCCCAACAATAACACACAACAGGCTGGGGACGTTCTCACCCCATAAGATCCGGATATAAAGACCCTTATCTACAACTAATACTTGAACTTAAAAGGTGATCATGTCTTTGTGTACGTTGGACAATGCCTGGGGTCGCAGTAATCCCCTGTGATGCAAAACGCTGCATCCTTTTGCCCAAGGTGTTACAGCTTTGTTTAAATAAGCCGTAGGACTCAGTGGGCTGGTTCATTTGCACATCTCCCACTGTGGTGCAATGTTTGTTTTTTGTTGGGGGGGTTCACAAGCTTCCCATGTGTTCCCCTCTTGGGGTTGTCCAGGCTTTCTCATGTGTTTAAGGATCTTTAGGTAAGCCGGAAAAGCAAACAAAGGCATATCTATTAAATGGTAAGTGGCTCTCATATTACTCTCCTGTTTCAATGCAGTCGCCAGTGTGGGCCACTTTCCAGGTGACTGATATCTTCACAGGGGCCAACATGTCAAGGGATGGTGTAATTGATTATCTTGGATATTTGAGTATGCCACTTTCCCCAGTTCAGGGACCCCCTAATGCTTCCTACTCTCGTTATATAGCTTACTCGTGTGGTGAAGTTTTGACGCGACTGTCTGAAGCTTGATGGACACATGGTCATGGTCCACATTAGGACAAGGGCACTGGGGGCCACATCTTCAGTTTTATAAGGCACACCTACACGGTAGACAGTAGTTTACAGCTTTTAAGACACAGTTTACTACCTCCTTTATGTATTCAAACAGTATTTCCCAAATATACACAAAGATGGACTTGAGGCAGTTGTTGCTGCCTCTCCCAAAGGGTCACTTTGTTCTCTTTGGGCTTGAACAAAGTTTTTTTTTCTTTTTTTGTTCTTTTTTCAGCCCCCAGCTGAAGTTTATCCGAAAGGAAAACCTCAAGGCTGAAATCACTGGATCTCCAATGAGTTTATTGAGTAAAGCTCTCGTTGCGCCACAGAGGAGTTTTGATAGTTGCCTGGAGGTATGTGGTGTTTGAAGGAGAACTTATCTGTTTGAATAAGTCTTTTTTATCAGCTTCCCTTTATGTTTTGGCTTTTTTAAACATAGCTTAAAGGCAAAATTGTCTCAAGTAAATGTTTCCTGTAAACGTTTCCTGTTCTAACAGGAAGAGATTATTAGCATTATTTGATATTATTGAATTTGGTTTTGATATTTTTCTCAGACCTTTGGAACCTTAGGCGACTGAAAGAGCCAGACTCAACAAAGAAACCTGCCCTAGATGAGAATTTGAGAGTTGACATTGCAGGTCATTTAACTTGCTTTTACGATACTGATCTGCTGTAGGAGCGTATCCAGCAAACCTGCATCTTTTCCATCTGGCATTGTTGTTAACCTCTGCAAGGCTGCTAGAACTGACTTCAGATTTCCCAAATATGCATACATACCACAAGACCGTTGAACCACGTCAAGTCTTTTTATCAGAAGTATCCTGAACGTGCCATGTTTCTTGACTGTACTGTTGCTTTGGACCACTGCCATCGCCCCCTTGAGAAAGGCAGTTAAGCTTAATTACTCTGCACAAACTTGAAAAATAACTCAATTTTGTAGTAAATAAATCACTCTGTAACTTAGGTAGGTTACATTAGCCTTACCAACACAGGGTATTTTGCCATTGTAATAGATCATAAGACTCATTTGAATTAAAAAATACAAATAAAACTACGTATAAAGCGCAAATGTGAAGATGCTGGTTTAATGTTGACTCTGTGTTAAACTGTGGTTGTCAGATTAAAAAAAAAACAGAGCCCATACACATAGTTGAACAGGACCCATTGGATTAATCAGTGTCATGTGAGAACATATTGAAGTGGACAGTCCAATCCATAACACACCGCTTTGTGATGCTGTGTTCCTATTGCTGTGCTGTTTGGAACTGTTTCAACCAGGTTAAATAAATGCCTCCACAAAATATGTTATGCCATGCACCCTTTCCCTTGACCCTAACCCTAAGTCATATTCTAAGTTGTTTCACTCGGGGTTTGGCTGTACCAAGAAAATAACAACGAAAGAAAAAGTCTTTCTCAACATAAGTGCTTGGGCTCATGAACTTGTGTTTTAAATCTTTAAAGTCATCGTGGGAGTGAAGTGTAATTCAGTAAAGATGTAAAGTGTGAGATGTCAGGAGATACAAAGCTGTTGTAAAAAAAAAAAAAAACCTAAACCAAAGCGTCAGTAAACACCTACCATCACTCAATATTCATTTGATTTCCCATTGGGAGCCTCACCAAATGCAAAAACAGGACACTTAAAATATCGTACACTTAGCTTGTTGAAACTTCAAACAAAAACGTCTTTTTTTTCTCTTTTGTAGTCTGTTAGGAATCCATGCTGGATTCTAACTACATCTCCACCTGGCTTCAAGTTTGTGCAGTCCTTTGCCGTGTACTGTAGTCAGGTGGTGCAGGTCAAGGAGCCATGGGTGACCCGGTGCATGTGCCATGGCTGCCATCCGTTGTCTGTCCTAATGAGTCTGCAGTGGCCATGCCAAAGGTACAGCTTAAGCTTAGCTGGAACTAGATGAACAGACATTTCCTGCACATTCTGGGTCACAAAGTGTCAAACTTATAGATGTGTTTGTAATGATGGGACTTTTCCTCCTGAGTAAATTTCTAGAAACCAATTACAGGAATGTGTCTAATCAAGTTATGAAATATAAAAGGAAAGCTCAGAAGTGTTTCAGGAGGAAGTTTACTGTGCTTTCGGCCAAGTTTATTTTGGTGTCTGTCCCACACATTCCAAGATACTGATATCCACAGTGGTTTAAGACATTTCCTGGAAACATACACTTTCCTAGCCTGACAAAATGATCTCATATCATCCAGTCTTTAAATCATATCCATACATTCCCACCCCACTATATCATTAAATCAGTTATTACCGAATCATATCAAAATACACATGTATGGTACTTGTGTTGAAATATACAGAAAATAAATCTCTCTCTCCCTTTGTGTAAGAGTCACCAGACCTTCAGTCTTATTTTGATAATCATTGAAATCATTATAATAATCATTGTTGAAAAAATAATCATTTTCTTGGAGTAAAATGAAATCATCAGTATTGCACAGTAAATAAACAAACCACTCCGGGCAAGTTCTGTCGTTGCACTGTCCACTTTGCAGAGATTGTCCGACACAAAACTTCCTCTAACTATTCAGGCGTGTTGCCAAGAAGTTGTGCTTTCCTGAGTTTTATGGCTTCTCCCACAACAATAACGCCCCAGCGGCGAACATGGCTGGAATCC
This sequence comes from Ostorhinchus angustatus, assembly GCA_029822955.1. Classification (NCBI taxonomy): domain Eukaryota; kingdom Metazoa; phylum Chordata; class Actinopteri; order Kurtiformes; family Apogonidae; genus Ostorhinchus; species Ostorhinchus angustatus. The sequence goes on from JAPTMW010000029.1 coordinate 11,188,811, forward strand.
AGCAGCGAGAACATACAGTTGACACAGACACAGGTGATTAAAGATTTTTTGACACCCTTCTGCATGTGTGTATAAGCTGCTTTCTCCCAGTGCGCGAGGCCAGGCCCCTGGTCTGTATGACCTAGAAGGAGCTAGACTGGATGACCCAGTGGTCATCCCAGAAGCCATCTGGCAACCGACGACTTGTGTGGCTTACCCTTCACACTGCCTCACGCAATTCCTTAAGCAAGCATAAGTGTGCTTAGGAGGACTTAATCTCAGAGAAACTGGTTTGGGCCACACTGCTGACTGCCAGTGCGGGTGCACCCGGCTGTGAGGTCATGGGGTTCCTTCGGTCATATAACACTGACACAGTTTTTTGGGGGATGTGTCATCTCCACCTGCTGCAGACCGGATATACCTCAGTGAAATGTATGAAGGTGTTTAAATTAGTTTAGTACTAAGTAAACTGGGATGTTTTCTTGGATGTGCACCACCGTAAAACTGTACTGAGAGCTTAATAAATGATCGTGTATCGTTGCTCAGATCAGTTGTCTAGTGCATAGTTCTGAAGGCGGCCCTGGGTGTGTTCTGTTGGCCGGTGGGGTTAGGAGGGGAGGTGAGAGGAGCAGGAGCAGGAGCCTGTCTGCATTTGCACAGAGGTCACTGCTGGCCTTTTGACTCTCTGCCAGTGCAGGGGCCAGAGTCTTCCAGAAGAGGGCCTTGGCTACAGGCAGACGAGTGAGCCAGCCAGACAGACAGGCAGTCAGCCGCATCGTCTGCAGTCTAGGTCTGGGGCTAGAGCCTGGGCTAGGGCAGCTCAAGTTACCCAGACAGATTTGTTAACACTGTTTGGGTCCACTCGGCTTTCTAGCCAGGCCTCTGAGCCAAACGCGGCTGAGGTGACTTAATCTGTCATTAAACTCACATTACACCCGGACAGAGACTCGGCTCAGGGGGGCAGAGACATCGCTCACTCTCCCACTCGCTGGCATGGCTGGCTGGATTTGAACAGACACAAAGAATACACTCCCCCCTCCCCCTCCATCTCCATCCTCTTCATGCCACACACTATGGCACAGCTAGACGGCCCAGCACGGTCTAGACAAAAGCAATTTCACTTGAAGTTGAAAAGTCATTTGACTGTGTGACGGGCACAAATGTGGACTTGGTGGTGTTTCCAGGGACCACAGGTCTATTTGTCTTCATTGGGAAAGACTCATTCAGAATACTGAGATTATCTGCGGCTTTGTTTTGCCGTTATTTGTTGACTTATCAGTGACTTTCATTTGCAGAAATGTATAAAAAGCTCTCCTCCAAGCTAAAGAAAATTATTTACTTAATAATTATGGTAATTATGTCCACTTTTCATATTTTAAACAGCTCCACAAATTCACTACATTTACATACACACTAATATTCTAATATTATTCTAAATATGCTCGTATTCAGAGTCTGCTAACGGTCATGCGAGGCAGCCTATGCCATGTGGGATCCAATAAATATATGTCGACCTGCTTTTTATACATTTCTGCCTGTACTAATATACATTTGACTCATATCCTCTGCTCCACCTGGTTAGTTATCATATACCAAGTCTCTCACATTAATGCAATCCTCCATCTTCTTAAACATCTCAAAAATGGAACACAGCAATTTGAGTAACTGACTCTGGACCCGTCTACAGAGTTGTTTTCGCTGCATTTCTGCATTGCACTGATTAGAAACAGGTTTCAGAAGCGTTCTCTGAAAATGTATTCAGCACACTCTGAATGTACATCTGTTTTGGAGTTTTTACTGCTGTTTGGGTCACATGACACCTGCCCGTTTACGTCCAGCACTCTGGGCACAAACCAGTTTATTTATTGATTTATTTATTTACAGTTTTCAGGTTGATGCAGAGGTGAACAGCAAAAGAAAAGCCTGTATTTGGGGTCAGAGGAAGAAATGCTACTTTTACAACATTATGAAGGAGGTGGATATCAACAAGTATTTAAATATTCATATGTATCACCGATCTTTTCAAGAAGGAGGTGAAGGAATTGAAATGGGGAGAAGAAAAATGGATCGAGTACCGTACTTTCCGGACTACTGGCCACACCTGACTATAAGCCACACCCACGCTTCACGCTGCCGTCTCCAACGTCTCACCATCAATTCATTGATGCCAAGCTTACGTGCAGCAGCTCTATTTCCTTCTTCGACAGCCAGATTAATCTTTAGCCCGTGAAACATAAATTAGCCGCATCATTGTTTGAGCTGCGGGTTCACAGCATGTGAAAAAAGCAGCAGCTTATAGACCGGAAATGACGGTAACTCCAGATGTTTTCCATTAATTTAACACGATGGTCAACATGTTATTTAGACACATTACAAGAAATATGAAAAATAGTTTTAGTCAGTCCGGTAGTTTATTTTTTAAAGGTGTAATATTCATCATCTTTGCTTTAAGATAGCCTACAAAGTAACTAGATCCATGTGAAATATTTTAATGACTGTTGTCAAAGCAGATGAAATATTTCTTATACTTGTAATTAAGAGAAAAATGTAATTTAATGTTTCATTGCAATGAAATGACATAACATGAATAAACATCACTAAACACAATGGGAATAAAACTTTAATGCATTGCTTGTCTGGAACATGCCTTCTACAGCAGTGACCTCTGCGAAACCATTTTCCAGCATCCTATGCTACTTCCCACTGTCATCTACTACCATCTTCTATTATTGATTTGATCCGGAGACCCCTGGTGGCAGAAACAACATCCTTTACACTTCAATCATTTAACAACATGCTGGGAAAATTGCTATTTTATTGCATCAGTGACATTAGTATCATTTGATTAGTTCCAGAGCTGCTCATGGTCCTGGTTTGTCTTAGTACATTGATCACTGGCTATCAGACAAACAGAGGAGATGGCTGAACTTCTTCCACATCGGGCAAACAAAATTGCTTCCATTACTCTCAGCTTGAAAATGTCAGAAACCCTAACAACCTGCAGTACCTTCAGTGGAGGTCTAAGACATTGTTTCCCTCTGCTGAGATTTGTTTTTACGTAACAGCTGGTTCTGGTTCTCCCCACAGTCTCATTGCACCCCACTGTCATGAGCTGCCAAAAGCCAACATATGCACTTTATAATCAACTGTTACACAGAGCAGCGCCAGGCCAGCAAAGCACTCTGATAAGGAGACCCTTTTACTCAAGTTTTCTTTCATTTTCTTTACTTTTTTCCTTCTTTGTTTTAAACTTAATACTGGCTCTCTCTCTAGAAAACTTGTGAGAATGTATGGAAAAAATTAATTGTGTATGGAAAAAGTAATTGTAGCATTGGGATGAGCTACAGTAATCCCCAAATAATAGCTGTGGTTTGCACTTGGACTATACCTGGACCACATACCAGTCTAAAGGCAGCTCTGTTTTTGAAGCAGGGCCAAGTATCTGCAGCTTTTCTTTTGAATGATGTAATGTTTTTTGTTAGTTTTTTTAAACATAAGAATACAAATGGCTCCATTTTCCCTTGTATTGCCACTGTAGAGAACGACGGTGTTATTCCCTCCATCCTTTGAGTCTCGATCCACTCAGTCTATCCTGGAGGTTTGGTCTGGAGCCATTTTTGCATTATGCTTTCCTTGCTAGTGCTAATAGCTAATGCTGTGTGATATTTGTCTTACTCCTCACAGCGTTTCATCCTGATCATTAACTGTTTGACATCTGCATTGCTGTTCCTTGATTTGGACATTTTGGTTGTCACTATCGTGGGTTTTTTTGAAGACAGGCTTTATGATAAGGATGAAAAAGACCAAGCTAATGTTACCTTATTGAAAACACAGTAAACATCACTTGACACTGTCAAAGTAAATGCCACCAAGTAATTTCAGCTGATGACAAATGGTGACGTACAGTTACGATAATGTCAACTTTGTATAATGTATAAAGTAGCACTAATTAGCACTGCTAGCTGACATAAATAACGGCTAAAACAAAGTCACTGCAGTGATTAATACGTTTCAGCTGCAACAAGTTTTTTAACCCTTTAAATGATGCAGTTGCTTCTCATTTCTGAAACAACCATCAGTTTGATAGAAGCATAAAGTTTGGACTGTGTTTCACTGTGGTCTGAGGAGTCCAGACTGACCCGGTTCCAGAGTGATGGATACAAATGAGAGGTGAATGAAGCGTATACCCATCATGCCTAGTGCCTACAGTACATTAGGTCATGATCTGGGGTTCCTCGGTCAGGTCGAGGTAGGTTCATCAAGGTTAAATGTTGAAAAAATGACTCAAACTAGAAACGCACTCGGAGAGCGCAGACCTCAACCAACCTGACCGGTCCCCTTTGCTCCCCATTTTCCGCAATGTTAACGAAAATTTTAAAGTGATCCAGAATCCAGGATTTCTTCCGGATCATTTCCAAAATCTAATCGATT
>JAPTMW010000029.1:12175207-12186202 GCA_029822955.1 Ostorhinchus angustatus
CCATTTACTCCATGTAATACACCAACTATGGATAAGTACCTCATACAAATCTCAAGTGAATAAATCTTAACTAACCTAATCTTTCTTACAGCATGACTCCTCTTTACTTAAAAACTATCATGTTTACCTGTTGTCATGGTGAGTGCTTTTACTGGGGAGGTCAGGGGTCAAACAATTCATTTCCTGTACTGTAGTGACATTTTGTGCATCAATTTATGTCTTTTCTATTTTCATTTACGATGGAAATGTCATGCTCCAGAGCTAAAAGATACATTTGGAACAAAACTGACCAACATCCCATAACATCTGGATTTATAACCAAACGGTAGAAAGCAGTCTATGGTTGTCTTTTGTAATATTAATGGCATCCAGCTGATTTTGTCACATATCATCTGATAAAGTATGTACTAATTGTGAACTAATATTCCTTAAATCTGCAGAAAAAGTACACCTCGGTTTTGCAGCTCTTCCTTTTCTGTCCAAGTCAAAAGATTAAACTGTATGATGTGCTGCAGGAAGTTGCTTTTTGAATAGTGCAGTAAAATGAGAGTAATGAAAGCTGTCAGTCCTGCATCTATCCTTTCTGTCTGAAAACACCTACAGTATGAGTGAACAAAACATTTTCTCTTTTGGATTTTTTTTACTCAGTGACCCAAAAAACTATAAAATAGGAGCAGCTTTAATCAACTACCAACAAAATGTGAAGTAATTGATTGGAGCCACAGGGAGTTAATCACTGATTCATTGTAAGCATCTGGATTTTGTGACAACTTACACTGATTCATGCACTGAATCATCAGGTGTCATGCATTAGTTTGTTTTCCAGACTGAAGCATTAATGCCTCTGCTGTACTCAGTCTATCCTGATAGAGATACCAAAAACCATGTGTATATGTTTTTGTTTTGATATGTGTATTCCTGCAATGGAAGGGGCGGAATTTATTTTGATGTGAAATGCTGTTACAAAATGGACAGAGTCTATCCTTGATATGGCATATTTGTGTTTTGTGCTAATTTAGTCTGTTATGTGTTGGATTTTTGAGTTACTCATGGGATCTGACACAGGAATTTAGGGTAGGTAGAAGAATGGGGTAAGGGGGCAGGAGATGGCAAGTTAAACTTCATCCTGCTCCTCTTCGAATGTTTTCCTTTCTTTTTATATAAATGTTTTTGTTGTTTGGTTTTAATATTATATTTGACATAAATAAATAAACATCTAAACAGTATATTTTCTTTTGCATCCGGACAGTCTGACGTGACATTAATTATTATGACTGTAAAACTGTAAATAGTATATATAGCTTTTTTTTTTATATGTCTTTATTCTTTGATTTAGCACTTCTGCTCTGGTGTGCTTTTGTTGTGTGCTTTTTGTGCTTCGCTGCTGTAACCTGGAATTTCCCCTTGTGGGACAAATAAAGGCATATCTTATGAGAATGAGAGTGCGAACGATATGCGAAGAATATCTTATGTATTACACTTTTGGAGACCATTTAGAGACCAACAACAGCGTGATTATTTATTTAATTATTCATGAATTATTCAAGTCCTTCATTTACATGATTGCAATATCAACATAATATGTGAACCTGCATAAAATCAGTGCATATACAGATAATAATGCTTTGAGGTAAAATGAATTCAAAAGAAATACACATTTCTACTCTTGGTAAACATTCTTCTCCTGTCTGAAAACAACAAAGAAATAAAACCACATGTAAACATTCATTATCATTTATGAGGACAAGTGCACTGGATCAAGCACACTTTTATCTTCATTTTAAAGCCTATGAATGCAAATATAATCACATTTATGCATTTTGTTATAGTATTAGAGTAGTCACATGATCTCTAATGCTTCCTGATTTAGTGATGCCAACAACTTGAGGTTATTTTTACATTCCTGGGCAAGACTGTAGTCTGGAAGACAGTGAGCGCTGTCAGGTGTTGAATTGTTGGATTCATAAAGCTCATCCATGAACGTGTCCCACTGCTCGCCCTGTGATTGGATGGATGCCTGAGGAACGGGCCCTTGTGCAGTTTTCAGTAACTCATTGGCTAAAGTCAGTGCACAGCTGGCAGTCAGAGATGGTGGATATTTGTTGAAAGCGTAATCTGCCAGACTTAACTCACACATCTTTTGTGCAAGGATGCTGCAGCGTTTAGACCTTTTTGTGTCTGGATTCTTCCTCTCAATGCAGTTGGTGTAATAGTCCAGAAAAAAGGCCAGGGTTGGAGCACCGAGGCAGAAGTTCAGCCGGAGGAGGATGAGACACTCCAGGTTACAAAGCTGCTCCTTGGTGAAGGCGTCACAACACAAGGACAAGAGCTGGCTGATCCGCGGTGAGCACACCTCCACCTGCACCAAACAAAAGCACTCAGTTATGGACCCACACTAACCCTGTCTGATATCTGCTGCAAACACAGGCGTAAGCACAGTCAAACACACACCTGTTTACTGGCCAGAAGAAGAGCAGTGACACCCAGAAGCTGGAAGCAGTCTGCAGCTACCGGTGTGGAAGTGAGGAACCTGTCCATGATGTTGACGGACAGGCAGCAGCACTCGAAGGACAGATGGAAGTATTTGTGCACAGGGATGAGCCAGCTGACCAGCCTGCACCGGGCGTCTGCAGTCAGCTGCAAGTGAAACATATGAACCTTTAGAGCAGAATGCTGTTGAAGGACATTTAACAGCTGAAAAAAGAAAAAAAATGAAGTAAAGTAACCCATGGCACCAGCGATCATAAGGAGGCTGCAAGACTTCATCTGCTCTAAGGCCATGAGGTTGTCATAATTAGTTTTGCATCTGTTAAATGAAATAACAGCAGCACCCCATTATTAAATAAATATAATTGAGATTCAGGTTACTTTATTAACCCAATATATATGTATATATAGACTATATATTAAAACACACTTAGAAAAAGCAATTTGTACAAGATGCACCAAATACTATCAATATGATAAAATAAATATACATAATTATAAGGAAAAATTGAAATGTTTTGGTTCTTACTCAAACTTGTAGACTTCTTACAACACTAAACCCTTAGATTTCATTATACTAACTAACTAACTAACTAACTAACTAACTAACTAACTAACTAACTAACTAACTAACTAAATATAAAAGGGGACAAACCAAAGAAGAAAAGGGGGAAAACTGATGTTTGTTAGAAGCAGGCTGTGAAGCATCAGCTTTTGGAAAGAACAGGGGTTAGAAACCAGGATAGCATCTAGTTACAAATGACATCAGACTTATTCATGCATCAGTCACAGTGGGTGTGTGTATTCTGTTCAATTATGGTATGGTATATTTTGTAGAATAAAACTTTCAGAATCAAATTATAATCAGTACGGAGCAGGTAGCCTACACAGCCTACTGGGAAAGATTTCATTTTCAGTTAAATATCAGCTGTTTTTTAGACAATATGTTAAAATAAATGTGCCTCTGGAGCACACACGCACTTGATCTATTTATTCTGAATCTGCAGTTCAACAGAATGCTTCCAGGTAAAAACTACTTTCTCCAGGGCTGTTTCCCCACTTTAGTGTAATAGTGCATACTAGGGGCTCTGTCAGTGCTTCCATCCATCCTCCTGTCCCAGTCCTGCAGTGCCTTCACCTACTTGCGGTTGTCGTTCCAAGCTTTTGCACGGATGAAAGTGCGCCTCTTTCTGTCTCTCGATGCTGTAGCCGATGTGTCCGTACTGCAGGCACCAGGTCCCGGACAGGTGACCTGCTGCGGGAGCCTCGGGTCCGTCTGTCCGACCCGGACCGGGGGAGGATCCCAAGTCCTCCTCGAAGCCGGAGTCGCTGAGCCGGGCCGTGAGTTTCTGCTTCCGGTGCCGCTGCTGGGCAGGTGTGGGAGCGCGCGCGCGGTCCGTCCGTCTCCGTTTGTGGACAGAACCGGACTTTACCATCGACACCATGACTGTTAGTCCCTACAGCCGGTTCGGACATGAGACTGCCAGGCCGTGACTGTTGCGGAGAGTCCCCTGGATGTTGGCCTGAGAGGGGAAGGGGAGCTCCGCTTGGTGACGTCACTTTCCCGGGGTCTTCCCCGCTCTACAGCCTATAATTTGGCCGTCTCCCCTGGCAACGGAGACAGCGCGAGACCAGTCTTGTCCCATCTAAGAATCAGAGCATTCTCAACCCTCAACCACATGTTTACCTCTGTAGACTGACGAGATACAAAGTGTCTGGAAACAAAAGCATCACTTACACATAACATCTAATACTAAAACTGTACACGAAATGTTTGAGGAGCTGCCAAAAGGTTTCATTACTTCTACCAGGTCAACTACATTTTTAGAGCTGGCGCTATCCATTATATTTGGAACCGCTTAATCTATAGATTATTTTCTTCGATTTTATTAAACAATTATTTGAATATGCAAAAAATAGTAAAATGTGAAAAACAAATGTCTCAAAATTACAACTTTATTCCTTTATTCCAGATTCAGCTGAAACACGAACAACAAAAATATAAAAGCAAAATAATATATAAAAGTATCTATATTGAAATAACAACAACAGTATATACATTCTATGGTATACAATGGGCATATAGCCTACTATATTTAATATTATATACAGTGTATATAAAAAATGTCTTGGCTATATTTATAGACCTATAGTTACATAGAAATAACAGCAAGAATAACATAGAACCTTAAATAAAAATATCTCTCTATAGAAACAACACAGTTAAATTGCATCAACAGACAAACAATATGTACACTTCAACAAATTTATATCCAACTTACTAGCAACCTGAGTACTTTATAGATCCTGGCCATCACATGCGTCACATTAAGTGTCCGTGTGAAACACAACAGTGGAACCAATGTTTAACAGCAGAGAAAATAAGGAAACGAAGCTTCGATTCAGGAAAATTGAAATTACATTTTTTTTTATTATTTCATGTTGATTAATTGATTGATAATTTCAGCTCTATACATTTTAAAAGTGTATTCTCCTATATCACAATTACACATCTACATTAAAGTTTCAGAAGACAACGTTGCCAAAAAAGAAAACATTTTCATGTTGTAGGCTAATGTTGAACGTTAACAGTATTTCCATAGATTATTAAGGTTTAAATTTAAAGGGCCTGTCTTGTTTTTCGCGGTGGGCGGAACTAAAACGCTGACGAGTACATAACAGACAGCTTCACCACCTTTCAAACTCTGTAGTCCAGTGCATGACAACAATCATGCCAAGTCAGACCTGAACATGGCTTCAAGTATGCCCTCTGTAGACGCGCTAAAGGTATTTTATTTGTTCGAGGTGAATAATTAAACTTAACATTTTTGAAGCTGCCCTTAACGCAGCTGTAGTCGGAGCAGCTAAACAAAAGTATGACATAAACAGCAGTGCTAGCTGCTGCTAGCTGGGCAGCTAGATGGCCTAGCTAGTAGGCTAAATAGCAGTAGCTAATAGTGACGGGCGCTAGCTAGCATGAAGTTAGTGAGTTTTCCTCAATTTGGTGTGCGTTGCCAATTCGTTGAGGACGTTTTAGCAGACAGTGTAATACGTTTTTACATCGGTATTTGTAGAAAAAGGAAGAAATCATTTTAGTGGCATGTCAGGCTATTAAACCACGTTAGGAAATTAGCCAATGCTAACAGCATAACAAGCTGTCGAAGTCAAGGGTAGCGTTACTGTTAGCCGAGTAATTGGAGCCGTTTGGCTAGCGTTACATCAGGCGCACACGCCTCCCATAGTTAAACGAACAGTGGAGTTGAGCAACAGTGGAGACATTCGTAGCTAATGTGTTTGATATCTTTAGAAGTTAAGGTCGTTTTTCACGGAGTCTGGTGCTCTTGATAAAACCGATCATTTCGTAGCAGTAAAAGTCTGAGTCATGAACTTAAACCGTAAAAAGTCACATCAAGGCGAACATTAGCATCATAACTGGTAGTATGTTGTCTGTTGGGGTGCCTAACTAAAACTTTCACTTCTAAACTCTACTAGGAAGACTAAAGGAACCGTGATCATCCACAGCCAATTAAGGGTTTGTCTCAAGTGATTACATAGTCATATAAATGTGTTGACGCTGGCATGGATAATGAAGGCCAGTTGTTTAATAAAACCCATACTGTGAAACTTTTGCCTTGCAGATTTAGCTTCACCATGGAAAACTCTGGCAGGCCTCACCGTGCCAGACAAGGTGGCTGGGAGAGGACAACAGGAGAAAAAGGAGAAAGCTGGAGGAACCAGGACCAGGGCAGAGGACAGACCTTCAGACCAGAGGGTCAGCAGGGCTGGAAGAGTCAAAGTGGGCCTTACCGGGCCAGCCCACAAAAAGGAAGGCATGGGCACTTGAGTTATTCCCCTGGTGGACTCAGAGGTGGTCACAGCCCCTTGCAGAGAGATGACTATCGGTGGTTCTCCGGTCCTGAGAATAGTGGGGGAAACCGAGATGATAACTGGAGAGAGCGTCCACAGCAGCATCGGCGGACAAGTCCTCAGAGAGAAGACTGGGAGCAGGGGAGGAGTCCAACCAGTGATGGAAGTGCTCAGAAACTGGGTAAGAGTTTGAAAATGAAACGGTAGGCTCAGAAGGGAAATCTTAGCCTTTTTATCTGTCGAAGCTTCCTCCATCTGATTGCAGTCACAACTGTTTTAATAAGAATCATGGTGTACACAGCATGTCTGAATATGTCAATGAAGCACACTTAATTGATATACATATGTTCTTTTCAAAGGAAGAAAACGGAGAAACCGAAACAAGAGGAAAGCTTTTTCTGAAGAGAATAGGGGCCATGTGATTGAAGAGTCAATTCTCTCAGCGAAAGAGCTGCGCAGCCTGTCGCAGGCAGAGAAACGGCTGAACAGAGATGAGATATACTGTCTGAAGAAGGTACAGGCATTTAGTGTGGTAGTGTCACAAAGCTAGACCTTTCTGACCTAGTCTTCACACATTATTGGAGCTTCTCCAAGGTTGCAGTATGTCGTCCCCTGTCCACTTGGTGTTCACACTTGTCTTGTCATGTAGTGATGGTAAATGCAATGGTAGGGAGGGATGACAATGCCAACTGAAAGTCACCCAGTTGTAGCATAAATCCAGCAGCATATGTCCTGTGAGTAAGACTAATGTGGTAGCATAAATTATGTGTATATTTCGTTAAGTTGTGTTTTGGTTGGTATAAGTATTTTTTTTTTTTGCCCCAATTAGAGATGCTTTACAGTTCAGCTTAGAATATTCTAAAACTGTTTTTGTGGCCTTTGTCTGATACTTGTCTTTTCCACCTGTAAACTGCTTTAGAAGTCCAACAGCAATGCCAGTGCACTTTACACCTGTGCTCTATGTGATGTTCTCCTGGATTCTGTGACTGATGCTTACAAACATATCAGAGACAAACGTCACAAGAAAAGAGCCAGGGTAAGACTTTCATGCAGCTCATATTTACAGAACTGAACATGTACATTTAAAAAAAAAAATGATACTATTGCCAGATGAAGTATGCTACATAATCATGTTGCTTCTTGTGTGATGGCACCTATGATGGACAGTTGTGTTTTTTTTGTTTGTTTTTTTGTGTAGGAGAGGCAAGAGCAGGTAATGCTGACTGAGATTGTGCCTCCTGGTGCAGAGCAGATCAGTGCTGTTAGTGCAGCACTAGAGGCTGTTGTCAGGGAACATGGGATGACTGATGAAGATGTAGAGAAGAGACAATGCGTAGTCTATGTCATGCAAGACCTCCTTCTGTCCGTCCTGCCTGGTAAGCCACACATGATCTTCATTCTGACAGTGGAATTTCTGTGTAGAACACTGTTCAGTTTATTTGCCTGTGCTGAGTAATGTTTTAATGGCATTCCCTCTCTGTCTCTCATAGCGATCAGACTCAGGCTATATGGATCGTCTTGCACTAAATTTGGATTTAAGGATTCTGACGTCAACATTGACATTCAGTATCCACCTCACGTGAGTTAGTGCCAATAATGTTTGAATGTTTACATTTTTCACAAAAATAAATTAATTCTTATGCCCTCTGCCATTTTTGTAAATTTTTCTGATTATAAATCTCTTTCAACAACTTCAGCCCTGCTCAAAACTACCAAACATTCAATCATTTTTAGGATTATCTGGATTAGCCTACAGTGGGAATATGGTTGAATCTGGTGAAATCCAGAAAAATTGTCAAATATCACTACTTTTCTTCAAAATGAAATGTTTACATTATGGAGCCAGTGGAGATGGGATTTATGGCTCTTTGAAGGGTACCAGATCTTGAGGAGCCATTCTTTTCAAAGAGCTGTTCAAGACCGGTTTGTTCTATTTATTTGTTTTTTTAGAAGTCAGAGGAAACTCATTTTTATCATGGAAACAGTCACTAGTAGCAGTTATAAGATTTGTATCGGAAGAATTCAAACTTAACGTCCCACCAATATAAACTCTGTTGGTGGGAATTATTCTGAAATATTGATTCTAATTTCATTTGGTCTGTTTATTCATTGTAAACATTCCATAAGGTGGTGCTATATCCCCATGCTTTGACAGTCAGATCACTAGTTTGAATTTTCCCTCACCAAAAAAACTTTGTGGCACAATAAAAAAAACTATGTAGTTTAGAGATAACTTCCATGCAAAATAACTTAATTGTAAAATTTTACACACAAGAACATTTTAACAGTACAGAAAAAGATAAAAGTAAGATTAAAAAAAGTGTGTATAAAAAATATAAATTAAACTAGAATAAAAATGTCAAGGCTAAATGGTACTACCCTATCTAGTGTTTGTATGCCTGAACTACTTAGAAATAAGAGTTCAGCTCCTTGACTCAAATCCACATCAGAACAATGTAAACAATAACAAAGTGTAAACGATAAGTGTGAACAAAATTAAAGATATTGTCCCTGATACAATAAAGCAGTGTCATCCTCTGTGAGTTCTAGTGCCTCTCCTTCTTATCCGTTGGCAAATTTGAGTTAAGGAGGACAACTGATCTAACTTTTGCCATCTTGAGGCAACTTCTCTCTGATATTATTAGTCCTGTTTTAGAAATACTCTTTCAGATGGAACCGATGTTGACCCTAAGCAGAGCTTCCTATACCACGACTTTGGTGAGGCTGGGGTACACAAGGGCCCGGCTTTTCCACCACATAAGGGGATCTTCATTTTAGGAAGAAGATGCTCCTCCAGTTAATCCCGCATCACCATGTTTTTTTTCAGTCACTAATATCTTCTCCCTAATACAGTGGTAAATGTGGCTCCAGTCGATTGGACTCATGCGGCACTCACTGATAACTCCTCCCCTAAATTAGCTGTGCACATACCTGCATTCAGGTGACTGGGGTGTGCTGCGGACAACTAAAACTTGGAGATGTCATTAGTCGTTACGTGAAGGCAGCGTGGACAACCAAGACTCATGGGGCACACAGGTGACACATGAAGGCAGTGTGGGCAATTTGAATATAACAGCTTGCAAACAAATGGCTCACAATTGCGAATCACTTCTTATTGTTTTCTTAAGAGCCATTCAAAAGACTCAACTCGTTCGTAAACGTTGCATCTCTGCAAAGAATGTGTACTCATACACTGTAATGGCAGTGGGATTTAAAAGATCTGGTTTTAATGGAAGTTAATTAGACATTTTTAGACACAAAGGTTTCTAAAGGGAGTCACTGACACTACATAAAAATTACTGATGCAATCAAATGCATTTTGTTACTTGTTTGTAACATATCCAAGACTAATCACCACCAAAGGCTCATCCCCCTACTATATTTATATGGAAAATATTTTGTGTGTTTTTCTTTGTAATAAATAATTCAAATAGACTGGCATTTAAAGGCTTAATATCCTGAAAATGGTTGAATGTTTCGTAGTTTTTATAGCAGTGTTTGTTTGTGCACATTTTTGCCATGAAGGAGTCTAGAGGGGAGTAAATTTGAGGAAGACACGAAGGTTAAGCAACAAAACGTACATCATATTCGGACAGTCAGTGTTGCCAACTTACTGATTTTTTTTTTTTTTTTTTTTTGCGGAGTTTGGGAAGTTTTAAGCCTTCAGAGTGCTGCACTTTAGTGGTGTTTCTGAGCAAAGAATCCATGATTATCTTTCAGCATGTTGCAATACAAGTGGTGTGAAGGGAAACCAGGCTCCTTCTCATCTGCTAGAGCAGTCACTTTGTACAATCTGTAGAAAAATCTGTCTTGTGACTTGAGAATCGTTGGTTTTAGAGGGAATTGGTGGGTTAAATATGGGTTGGGTTAAATACATCCTTAATTGTCCATCTCCTCTTAAGATACTCTTGGAGATGACTCTTCATTCATCTTAATATTTAGTCTTTTAACTTGGACAGAGTGGGGAGAGCTGCAGAAAGAAGGCATGTTTTCAAATTCTGACCTTTTTTGTTCCCCCTGATTTCTTCCTCCTGCATCTTTAATGATTTTATTGTATGTGCTTAGTGACAAATGTAGCATTTTTCTACATGGTTCAGCTCTTTTCCCTTAGTTCAGGATGAGAATGTGTCTCAGGCTCTTTGCACAGACTTTTGATTACTGGAGCAGTAGCTCATTTATTCAACCAGATCAGCTCATGAATAAGCTAGTGACGTACTTTACGACAGATGATGTATTTGTTTGCCCATAAACTCCTGAATTATGAACTACTTATGGCTGTTTAATTTGATATTTCTAAACCCATATAAATAGTGATACGGTAGTGTCACAGAACATGAAAATTAATGACACATTTTTTTTCAAGCAGCTCTTTAGCTACTTTTATATTGTAGGTAAATGGAGATAAACACTGAACACTCCAGCTTTCAACAAGGAAATGTTCCAGTGTCAGGAAAAGTTAGATTGGTGTGAGGTCCAATATTCTGGATTAATCTGCTACAGTATCAATGTGTTAGAAAATCTTCAGTATTTAGTTTGGTGCATGTTGCAGTTGTAGGACACTCATTGTTCATGTCTTTTTTTATATTGTATTTATGTTGTATAAAGGTTTTGAAATGGAATGTATTCACAGATGCATCAGCC
>JAPTMW010000029.1:12196434-12206599 GCA_029822955.1 Ostorhinchus angustatus
ACTCAAACTATGAATTATGAAAGAGCTGCAGCATCTGAAACTGACCACAGTGAACATTTGACAGATAAACAGAACCAAAGAGCTTCAGTTTCACACTCACAGTTTGTCATGTCTTGTATGGATTGTGATCATCTCTCTCAACTCACCATATATTTTTATTAGTAAGTTTTTATTTTTAGCAATTACTAGAAATTTCAGGTGACCCCATTTGAATTCCAGGTGACCCCACATGGGGTCCCAACCCCAATGTAGAAAAACACTGCCCTATGATGGCATAAATAAAATGTCACAAATTTAATAGTATTGTTTGCCAAAATCTTGAAAAAAATAAGAAAGAACTGTAGATGATTTGGCATATGTTGGCCAAAGATATTTAAGTGGCATCTCTGAACTGTGTCCAGTACTTTCAAAAGGTGAAAAAACATAATCATCATAGTGTCTGAATTTCTTTTACTTATATTTTAGTACACTAGGTTTGCTTAAGTGTGCCCTCAAAACTTCAGAAAACGGTGTTAGTGTCCAATGTGAACATGCTGAAGGACACCAGCTGTGTCAGAATCAATGTGAACAAACTATGAAGCGTTCTAAACGGTTCTACGATAAACTAATTACACACAATTCCTACTCGTCAACTGTGTTCACATCTGACAAAAGTAAAAGAAAAAAAAAAGAAGGAATGTTGCGAGTTCTATTAAATCACTCGTGGTGCATTTCAGAACAAATTGCTTCTTGCATGTTTAGTTTCTGTGGTTTGTCATAATTATATAGTTTATGACTCATTGCATAATCACTTTCAACATGAGATGACCTCCAAACATACATTTCCATTGCAGCATCAAAAAGCCACACCTCAGTACTTCATAAAGATAAGAGCCTGCTGTCAGCCTAACAGCACAGGGGAGTTAAGCAACAAAGAGCACTACTTATGCAGGTCAATGTTAAATAATCTTAAATATTGGCCAAAAATTAACTACCAACATCTTCTCAATAGATATCATATGAATACTTTTTTTTTATTTTCCAAAAACCTGGAGTGGCGACAACAAAATAATTATTCCTATTCACTACTCTGGTTCGAGGAGGAAATTCCCTTTAAAGTAAGCTGTATGTAGGCAGATGCAAAACACTTAACTCCTGATATTCAGTGTGAATTAAAACAGCTCCACTTTCACACAGTTCTGAGCACACAGCAGCACAAAGTGTAGGTCAGTTATTAACTCGGCTCTCGTATCTTAAACTGCTGTACAGTGGAAGGTTCTGCTAGGCAGCGCTTGTTTGCTAATGCATTAGAAAATGACCTGGTTTCATGCTGCGCTTCAACACCCCGACTCCTGAAGTACCTCGACACGGAGCTGTGCTCAGATCTGCTCTGGTCACTGATTATGAAGAGGATAAGAAAACTGTGGGACATCACACAGATTTAACATCGGCTCCTAATTTCACCAGAATCCTGATGGTCTATATGCATGGGACTAGTGCAACCTGGGGGCATCTGGTGATTTACAAATGACACCCTGACATTAAGCCTCACTATTAATACTCTACCCACAATGGCGAATAATAGAAAATGCTCCTTACTGCTGTTGCCATGCACGTCATTCATCTGAAGGATTTGCTCTCGCTCTTTCTGTGAATGGGTCGCCCTGCTGTGCCGTGCAATGAGCCTCCTAAATTTGCTCCCTGAATGCTTTTAAAACTTTCATTTATAATTGCCAGTGCAGTGCCTATAATTTCTGTGAAATTAATAAATGCGTAGATGGACCCAAAAAAACTCCCATTACAAATCACATCAAATAGAGTCGCAAGAAGACCACTATAATTGCAGGATATCTGTATTTGCCAAAATAGAGGCAGACATTTGGAGTGAGATTTTTACTTTACACATCATGGACATTTGCAGATGATGGAAATCATAGTGGAGCTCAGAAATTAAGTGTAAGTACTAAAGCTCCAGAGGTAATACTAGTACTGAGAAAATAGAGTTCAAGTGTAGAAATAAAAAGCCTGTACGTGTGGGACATTAACTCCATATACGATAGAAATACTATATATATGAAGTTAGTGTCAAGCAGTAAAGACATCCAAGTCCAAATCAGTCCCATTAGACAAAAAAATGACATTTAAATGCATTAGAGATTTTATAGAAACAAATGATCATGATAAAACCCATGATGTAACACCACTTTATAGTTTTTTCATTCTCTTAGACAAGGGGTGTCAAAGTCGTTTTACTTCTGAGGCCACACACAGCCCAATTTGATCTCAAACGGGTCAGAGCAGTAAAATAATAATCTATAAATAATGACCACCAAATTCAACTTTTTTCCTGTTTGTTTTAATGCAAACAGTTAAATTAAAGTATGAAAATATTTACATTTACAATACTTAAAAAAAAAGGGATTAACCCGAACAACTTGAGATTTCTTTGGAAAAATGTGTGAATTTTAACAATATTATGCCTGAGTTTATCATTTAGACGTGACTACGATGATTGACAGACCACAGTGGATCTACAAAGGCCCAAAACATTTAGCAACAGGCATCTGAAATTGAAAAATATAGCTTTTAACTTTAAGATTAATACAATTTGACAAGCCTCAGTGACACTATAGAATGTCTTCTGTATAAGCTTTGCAAATTCATCCTGTGGGTTGGACTGAACCCTCTGGATGTCCGGTTTTGACCGTGGGCCGCACATTTGACACCCCGGTCTTAGAGCTACCGCAGCTGAACGCTCACCTGGTACAGCTTGATGATGTGCGGGTGGTCCAGCATCTTCATGATCTGAACTTCTCTGTAGATCTTCTCCAGGTTGACCGCATCCAACTGGGTCTTGTCAATGATCTTAATGGCCACCTGCGAAGTGAGTGAGCATCAACAATGAACAACTGCGATCAGTCAATAGGAGACAAATGAGTCTTTGTTGGCACTTGCACTGCCTCACAACACTCACACACAAGCTGGTACAAACAGCAATTTAATATTCTCCAAGAAACAGAGGGAGACAGGCTGTTCTACTTCAGCTGTGAGAGCAGAGAGCTGTCTCGAAGACATACGCTAAGATAAATATTTAAATACTGCTTGTGCTGAAATCTTCATAAACATTCCTGAAATTTGAGCCATGATAAAATATCACTTGAAGGTCCAGCTGGGGCAAACACAAGCCTCGTACATACGCAAAACCCCGGCAATGACACACATGTGTAATCGCACGCTCACACCTCACAACGCTCCCGGCTTTGATTAATGATGTCCAGCAGATAACAAGGCAATATTAGCATCTCTCCTTCAGACCGTCTCATAAACAACATTTCATCAGTGTGATCTCAAGTGTTCCAAGTATATGTGAGCCAAGATGGAAGAGTAAACAACAGGAGACCCCACGTCTCCTCTCAGCAATCACACCGGTTATGCAGCAAAAAAAAAAAAAAACTTCTTGAAATGATTTTAAAAATCTTAATCCACTGATGTAGAAGTTCTTTCAGGTACCGGAGAGACCAGTGCGAACACACTTGGGTCAATAAGCTGATTAACAGGCAGATTAATCATTGTCAAGTGAGAAAATTCTACAAACCCAAATACTTTAGCATTAATTGTTTTGCTTTTAGTTTCTATTAAAGTGAACATTGTCAGGGTTTGGACTGTTAGCTATTAGGACAAAACAATCAACTTAAATGAGTCTTTTGGGAAATCATTACTACTTTCTGACATTTTGTCTAATCTGAGAAATTACTGATTTCCTCTGCAAGTCCCTCAAGTTTGTACTGAGTGTTGAAGAGGCGCTTATATTTTTTTGTGCTCCTACTACCTAGAACTCTTGACAAAGCCTGTGAAAAATTAACACGTAAAAAAAAATCCAAAATCAAAAGCCAATCAGTTTGCATCTGTATCCGATTTAACTTAATTTTTGTATCTTGGATCTGTTATAAACAGTGGATACACATTAAATAATTCTCTATTATCCTGTAAGTCTTATTATTTTGTATTTCTTTGTAACTGTCTTTGTGGGTAATTTTTTAACTGATTTTCAGTTTGAATTAATGTAAAATAAATGTTATAAACCAAACAATTCGCTGATTAATACAGAAAATGAATTGTATCTTGCCATCATCTGCAGCTCTAAGATGAAAAAATAAACCAAGCAGGCCAGTTTAAATAATTTTTTTCATTAATTTTCCGAAGAGCTAGTCCTCAAGAGGGTGGCGGGGTGCATATGACATATAAAAAACCATTCACTCTCACATTCACACCTATTTAAGTCATACATCTGTAATTTCCAGTCTTATCAAATGACAAAACTGTGTGCTAAACTTTGCATTTTGGAAATGCATCAGTTTTATTATCCTTGAAGACAAAACAGAAGAATACCACGAACATGTTACAAAGTACTCCACTAGAAGTACGTGCATTTTATTGGAAATTGCTGTTCAAAAGTATAAAAATCTGAGGAAATGGCTGTTAAAGTTAAGTGAGGTTTAGTATTTTTCCATGCACAAATGTACAAAACATGCTGTTCTCATAAGAAACTGACCCGAAATGAAACCTAAGACTTTAGCTCTGATGTTGAACTATAGCTGTGATCAATATTGGGTAAAAATGTTTAAATACATTTTTCTGAACATAAATATATTGTCACACGTGGACAGCAGTTTTCTACCTGTGTTCAGTATCAGAATGAAAGATTTTGCTGGAACTAAAACACTACAAATACGGTAATAAACTTTTATTTAACATTCATATTACAACTGAAGTGACATAGAGCATATCTGACAAATAATTGGGTTGTACCTAACCTTTCTATATTCTTGTACTGTTGTGTAATTAGTGTCTATAGAGTCACAGACTTAAAATATCACTTATACAAGCAAGAAAAAATATTATAGTTGATAGTGCATTTACATATTTTAGTCCTTTTTTAGGTTTCATTTTATATTGACTATATCTCTTTTTCTACAAGGGATACTAAAATTTTCTAAAAAGTTCCATAAAATGAAGTTCTTGAGCTAAAAAATGAGCCTATTTAAGAAATGATAGGTGAAACTTTAAATTTTTGACATTGATGTTCACTTTTGCTTGATGTGTCCCTTAAGTGACTAGTAATAATATTCAACTTTCCCTGACGACTATTTATGTGAAAAATTTTGTAGTTGACGCTGGTAATTTGTTGATCTTAACTCCACTTTTAATCTGTCATATTGGTTATAATATGCTGATGTCTGCGTCCAGGTGGATTTTCTGTAAAAATCCTCACCATCATTGTGTAGACTCTTGTTCCCTTCTCCTGCTCATCTGCAACGAACAATTTTCAACATCCATGTCCAACACAAACTCCATATTAACACACATATCTTACCAAGAGTAACTTTCAAGGACCAAACCACTGTACAGGAGGAAAAAACATCACTCAACATCATTAAGGGTATGAGAGTATAATTCTGTCTCTCTCTTTTAGTGGACTTTGCTCCAGATGAACTCGAAGTGGGTGTAAGGGAGCACATTCTGCAAGACGTGGAGATCTTTGTCCGACGCCAGTTTGCAGGTGAAGTAAACCAATCGTTTAGCTTTGAGCTTGCAGGATGATGAAATATCCATTTACAAATGAAAATGAGAATTGGGAGGAAAACTGTTGTGTGTTTGTGTTTTAGGGGCAAGGCTACAGCTCTTTGGATCATCCAAAAATGGTTTTGGCTTCAGGCAGAGTGACCTTGACATCTGTATGGTGCTGGAGGGACAGGACAGCATAGGTGTAAGTTACTTCATTCCATGTCTGGGTTAATTTAACCTCCAAAATGTGTGTATGTTGGTAGTAAAAAAATCTATAAAAATTAGGTTTGAATATAAGTTTAAATTTGGATTAACCATTTCTTCTAATCTACTCTTCATTCAACCTGTTGGAGGAGAAAAGCAAAAATGATGTAATTGGTGAAGTCATTTGTTTGTGTGATCTAATGTTTTCTTTGTTTCTGTCAAAGGATGCTGACTGCATTAATATCATTGAAAGCCTGGCAAGACTGCTAAAGAAGCACCCAGGTTAGGAAAACTAGAGTTCGTGGTAAAACTGATCGTATGTGGTGCTCACATCGCTTTGTTTTTGGGGTAAATGGTACTGAATCATTTAAGATGAGACTTTATTGATCCCACCGTGGGAAAATGACACAGTTGGCATCAGCCACATTAAAAAAGAAGATTAAAAACATAAAGTGCAGGAATAAAAATGTAAATATAAATGAAGTGTTCTATAAATTAACACACTGCTGGTCATGGGAACTGTTGAATCGGATTGTAAACAGAATTTAACTTTGATACTGAATTTGTTTTCGCACCTGTAACAATGTCCAGGTCTGAAGAACATCCTACCCATCACCACAGCCAAAGTCCCCATTGTCAAGTTTTACCACGTTCAGACTGGTCTGGAGGGAGACATCAGCCTCTACAACACACTGGTATTCAGTTCACTTGTAATTTTCTGTTCTAATAATATGCTAATTCTTGGCTTATTCTTGTACACAATCGATCAATCGGGGGAAAAAACATAAAAATTCAGACTAGTCCATGAACAGTGTCAGCTTTGTCTTCCTTCTCCTCAGGCCCTCCACAACACACACCTGCTGGCGTCTTATGCTGCCATTGACAAGAGAGTGAAGATTCTGTGTTATGTCATGAAAGTTTTCGCCAAGGTCAGACAGCTGTACACCCGTACACATCTGTGTGAAGTCCTAATAATGTGGATTGTGTATTTACTTACTGTATTACCGTGCTTCCCCCCCTCATAGATGTGTGACATTGGGGATGCGTCCCGTGGCAGCCTCTCCTCTTATGCTTATACCCTCATGGTGCTGTTCTTCCTGCAGCAGAGGAACCCGCCGGTCATCCCTGTACTGCAAGAGGTACTAACGTTGACTAGAAGATACCATTAGGCTCTTGAGTTTTACTTGAGTAATGGCAGTATCACTTTTTCTTTTATTAAACATATGTACTTATTTTAAGAGTAGTTTTAGAAATAAATTGACTTTTTGTAATGATTCTTAAAGTGCAGGCTTGTACTGCCTTTATTTTTATATTTTACAAATGTTGTCATTCAGCTCTAAAAGCATTCATTAAGTTGGAGCTGATTACAGGTTGTTTTGTTTTTTTTAGCACTTGTTGCTTATTTTCACCTTCCCTCTATCTGTAACCTTTTGCTGTAGATCTATGATGACGAGAAAAAGCCCAAGGTACTTGTAGATGGTTGGAATGTCTACTTCTTTGATGATTTAAAAACGCTGGTGAGTATTTTAACCTAATTTGTGCATGCGTCCCTATAAAAATGATGGCGTAATAATGCGTCGTTTGCTCGGACCTGCAGCCCAGTCGGTGGCCACACTTTGGACAGAACACTGAGACGGTGGGGGAGCTGTGGCTCGGCCTACTTCGCTTCTACACAGAGGAGTTTGACTTCAGAGAGCATGTGGTCTGTATCCGGCAGCTCGCCCGACTCACTACCTTCGACAAGCAGTGGACATCCAAATACATCGTCATTGAAGGTCAGTACATGTCATTTAAGTACTACAGGTATACAAGCTTGAGTAATTTTACACAGAATATGAAATCATGTATACTTGTGCGGTTTTTTAGAATCATGATTATGTGCTACTAACATGTTGACCTGTGGGGCACCACGGGGTCTAGATGTGGTAGCTTTTCTGCTGGGGAGAACATTATTTTGCATTAAGCAGCAAGGTACTGCGCTTCACGTCAACCGTCATAGGCATAGCAATGTGATTGTAAGGCTATTGTATTCCAAAATTACTAATATCTCCCAAAATATTGGTCCTGTCAACTTGCTGAGATATTTAATGTGGAGATGGGACTATTGCTATGTCAGGTAAAAATGTATGAAGTTCTCAGAATTGTGCAGACACACACACACACGCACACACACACACAGATGCTCTGAGACCTTCCAGCATTATGATATAGATTGTGTACTTTACTATAACAGAATTTCCACAGGTCCTTACAGGTTTACTGTAATTTTTAATAGGACCTAGTGAGGATAGTATAGATTACAACCAACAGGAAGCCTAGTGTGTCAACATCCTGTAAATGTCTGCACAGGTTCAAGGTACTTTATTTTAGGTAATCAGCTCAAAGTTTGGACATATTTTCAGTTTTTACTACAACCACTGCTGCTGACAAACAGTTATGCCATATTTGGAGAAATGTTGATGGGAAGTCTTGACCTTATATGTGCAAATGTCATGACATCACTAGTTATAGACGTAACAAATTAAGCAGGAATTAAAACAAGTTTTTCCACTAGATTTTTGCCAAAATGAATATGAAGATAGCTTTGCAGCACCTGGAGGGTTCAAATTCAAACTGTATGAACTATTAGGGTCCAAATACACAAATAAATCAACCAAAGACTAATAAAAGGGGGTTTAGATAAATATGACCCCTTTAAACACTGTAGCTTTTAAGTCTTGCTTTTAAATGTATGTTCATCAAAAAAGTAATTGAGTCATTAATCACGCAGTGGAAAAATTACAAAACCAACATTGGAACCAGTAAACGCCGTCAGCTGTGCATCCTGCTCAGACTGGACACCCACAGTGTCAGTGTGGAATGCACACTAACAAAATATCTTCCTCTAGACGTAATCTGGTAAAACTGTCTCGAACTGGTACTTTCATAAAACATGGTGAAGTGAAACTGTGAAGAAGTGGTGTGAGAACAGTGTATTTCGATTATTCCTGGGTAACTGTTCTTTTCTTCTTTGTGTTTATGTTACAGATCCATTCGACCTGAACCATAATCTTGGTGCTGGCCTTTCCAGAAAAAGTAAGTTACATTTATGTGTTTCTATTCAGCTTTTTCTTGTCCTCCAAATATCTTTTCCCTTTTTCTGATTTTTCTTTGTTAATCATCATTAAACAGTGACCAACTTTATCATGAAGGCCTTCATTAACAGCAGAACAGTATTTGGCACGCCTGTCAAAGTCTTCCCTCCAGAGTACCCCACTATGATGGTTGGTATTTGCCTTCTAGACACCAAATATGCATCAAGTTGGCATTACCTATTCACTAACTTTGTACCTTATGTGTTCAAGGAGTATTTCTTTGACCCTGAAGTTCTCACTGAAGGAGAGGTTGCTCCTAACGACCGCTGCTGCCGCATCTGTGGCAAGATCGGACACTTTCTGAAAGACTGTCCCATGAAGAAGAAGTGGGTTCTTTGACTGGACGTGTCTGAATCTGTTGGTGTCAGGCTGATGTGTATATATGTATAACACTGTGGATAATTGTGGTCAGGTCCAGACACAGACGAGACCCAGAGAAAAGGCCCGACATGCAGAGAGACCAAACAGGCCCAGGAGAGGACGCCAAGGATCCCATCAAACACAAGAATGAGCACTGGAGGAAAAGAGAAGCACTGGAAATGCGCTGCTGCTACCTGTGTGGATCAAGTACCCACATCAAGAAGGACTGTCAGCAGTACCGAGGCCCTGCAGGTCCGCACCACCTCACACCACCTCACCCTTTCATACTGCCTCTATCAGACACATCACATGCATATGTGATGACAAATTAGCACTTTTGTTGGCTACCCTAGCAATTTTTTTTTATCAAAGCCCTATAGCAACAAATTTTAGATACTTTTAAAATGAGTTTGTAATCATTTCTCATCTTTCGTAAAGTGACTCAACCCCTAAAACTCACCCATTTTCCTGTAAATGACACCAAATGCTTTCCTGTGGCCCATTTATATAAACCCACTGTCTGTCTGTAGCTGGAAAAGTCAGTGTTTCACACTTATGCCCCTTTTGCGCTGCACCTTTCCAGCATGACTGAACTCCGCACAGTTTTAGCGCTTTTCCACTGGGGGTTGTACCTGGTAACTGTACTTTCTTTTTGTACCACCTCCAGTGAGGTGCTATCTGCGCTGAGTTGGCACTGAAATTTCACTGCTGACCACTGGTTGGTCAGAGGGAGTGTTGTCACATGTGCTGGTCTTCAGCTATATCCTGTGTACAGCTTTCATTACTCTCCTTTGCTTTTCAAGCGTGTTTCGCCTCACTGCTTGTATCAGTTTCTGGTTCTTGTTGCACCTTTTCTGTGACAAAAAGCCACAGACCGAGCAATAAGGTCAGCATCACTTCGATGTCATCCATTGTGGTTACTG
>JAPTMW010000029.1:12318306-12330426 GCA_029822955.1 Ostorhinchus angustatus
TTCCGGTGTCACGTGGGGCGCTTCGTCTTCTTCTTTGGTTTTAATGGCTGTTGACCACCATCTTAAACGTGCATTACCGCCACCTACTGGACTGAGATTTGAGCAGGAAATTGGCTAATAGATCAAACAGGTGCAAAAATAAAACAATGAATGATAGTTACACTTGAATGGAATTATCAGCATTAGTACAACATAGTGTTAGTGTGATATTATTATATTTTGCCCTTTTTAATCTACTTTCCGTTAGCTCTGTTTTTGGTTCCACTTTTTTTTTTTGACAGGTTGTTTCTGAGAGAAGGAAAATATAATTTTCAAAGAAATTTGTTTTGGTTTTCGGCAAAAGTTTTTATTCATATAATAAAATTTTAAAAACAAAACCCCTTGCTTTGTTGTTGTCCAAAAAGAAATGAAACTTTAATATAAGCTCATTACCAATTCGACAAATGAAAAGGTTTTTTAAAACATTAGATTTCTGTAACATATACAACCTTTATATGTTACCCCTGGTACACCTATTTTTTCATGTTCTTTTTGTATACTTGTATACTGTTCTTTGTATACTGTTTAAATTTCACGCTTAACATCATATTTCTGTGGATATTTTTTAATGTAGAATTCCCATCATACTTAGATGTAGAAAGTTGTTAAACACATATATCAGTCTATAAAATGCAGTCATTAGTGTAGTTTTATTTATTTCATGTACATATGTATTATTTTGTGGGACCAACATTATATATAATAAATAATATGAACAGTAATAGCACTGAGACAGTACTTTTCCTTGAAACTGAACTGATAGATAAGTGTGGTTTATTCACCCATAAAGACCCAAACAGCCCCTGACGACCAAAACCATCTACTGATCTAAACTGTTTAATACCTGTTGATCCACTAATCCTATTAATACGTGTCAATAATTGATGTAAAATACAGTTATTCATCTTTTCATGGTCATCAGATATGACCCATTTGGATGTTCAGAGGTTCCGTAGTTACCATGGAAACACCATCATCTTCTACAACATTGATTCACCAGTAAAACCCATGGAGTTGGATCAATGACAGTGAATGGACACACAAAAAGTCCACTCTTTCTTCAGTTTTCTCTGTTTTCGATATAAAACCCTTACCTTTAATCTGAGCTTTTATGAACATCTACATGGTCGGTACATCGAATATAGGAAAGTGCCTGATGTTCACTGAAAAAAACCCCACAAAATACAGAGGATTATATCATAATAAATCTAGATAAATCTCTAAAAAAAAAAAAAAAAAAATTAAATATAGAGAACAAAATATTTTGGAACGGACACAAAATGAACACTGGGTCTTTATGGGTTAAGAATTCTAGGTCAGTTACATACAAGTGGCACCTGTTTCAACTGCTACTACTGTGCTTTGTTTCATGTCGTATCTGCAGTAGAACAAAGCCTATCCCAGCTCCATACGGGTGAAGGCGGGGTACACCCTGGACATGTCACCAGTTCATCGCAGGGCTGACATATAGACATTCGCAGACATATAGACATTCTATAGTTTGACGTGTCCTGTAAATTATTGTATGTTTTAATTGTATGTTGAAACTATGTGTTGTATTTTATGCTGCCTCTTGGCCAGGACTCCCTTGGAAAAGAGGTTCTTAATCTCAATGGGATTTTTTCCTGGTTAAATGAAGGTTAAATAAAAAAAAATAATAATAATTCACACCTATGGGCAATTTAGATCAACCAATTAACCAATCAGTGCATGTGTTTGGATGGTGGGAGGAAGCTGGAGTACCTGAATAGAACCCATGCAGACACAGTGAGAACATGCAAACTCCACACAGAAAGGACCAGGGCTGGAATTGAACCCACAACCTTCTTGCTGTGAGGCCCGAGTGCTATCCACTGCACCACTGTGTTCCTTTGATTACTTATTATTGTTATTTTTTTCAATGAATGAGTTCTAAAACACATATTTAAACTGGTGTATTGTCACATTCCAGGCCTCCTGGTTTCAGACAGAAGACAGAATACTGTTGCTCTGTTTCTGAATCATCCACACAGGGAGAGATTATCCAAGATTAAAGCAGCGCCACATTATTATATACCATATATACACCATATCATCATATCAAGCGACTACAATCAGGGACCTTTTTATTGCGCAAATTTTTTTTATTTTGCCGCTCTTTGTGGAGGTGTATTGTGCATTTCCCTTTTTTTTTAAATGGCACAAAGCAATTTACATAACTAGAATAGGACAATGTTACAGAAGAGTAAAACAGAAATACATTAAGAGACAAGGTGGAATGATAAAACATAGAACTATTGAAAATATCTGAAACAAAATAAACAAAAAGAATATACATATATATATATATGACAGTATATTAAAGCACAAATGATAAAGGCAAGATACATTTAAAGCAGCAAGAACTTAGATAAACTAAAATAAAGTTTTCTGGCTTTGTTGGACATTTTTTTTCCAATAAACTTAAGAGATCTGTAGTAATTAATAAAACCACATCTAAACAAATTAAAGGAAGGGATTGTTTTTTTTCCACTTGGAACAATGAATATGAAATTTATCCAAAATAATAATAAGGTTAACAATATCTTTGATGTATACATATAAAGAATCCATATAATAAATAATATCAAGTAAAGAAAAAGAAGGAATATTTTGATTTTTAAGGATAACCAACAATGACCATCAGCCCAAAATGAAATGAACAGTTAAAATATGCGTTCTCATTTGCGGACACTAGGGGTCAGTATGTGCAAATGATCAGGAAACTAAAGCCTGTGCAGCTCAATGCGGAAGTAAACAGCGCAGACCAGAAACCTGTTGGAAAGACACAAACAAGGGTTAAAACATCATCAACATGACAACTTTGTACTCAGTGCAGGCGATGAGGAAATTAGTCTGTGACAGACTGACGGAGGCAGCGCAGGACATTTTAGGAGCTTTTGAGAAAAAAGTCCGAGATTATGAGTGTGAGTTGGTTCGGCAGCGCAGACTGTTGGAGAACGTGTTAGAACCTGACATCAAGTTACAGAGAACAGGTAAGAGTCCTCCTGTCTACAAGCCAACAGGGAGAAGCACAGGAGACATGTGTCTGTGTGGAGGTAGTTACCGGTGTGGAAAACAAACCAACCTCCCAAACATGTGTTTATTGTGTGTTTATTAAAGTGGCCCTGATGGTGTGTGAGTCACATCCCACAGAGAAGAAGAGCACCTACTGTCTGTGGGAGGAAGCGGACAGAACGACTGTTCTGTTCAGAATATTCAAACTCATCATACTTATTCTGATTCTAATTCTATTTAACCAGTGCAAACCTGCTCTGCCTGTTGATTCATTGTATATTCACAAGTTCAATGAAATGTCAATAAAAAGGGCGAAAAATGTTCATGTGCAACTTCAGCAAGATACTTTTATAGAACTAAATCTATGTGTAAGTTTTTTTTTTTTTTTTTGTATACAGTAGTGGGAAAAAGTTTTAGTTCACCTCATGCATTTGGGATTTATTGCACAAAAAATCTCTCTAAGTATTGAAGTCTGTAAGTACTGTTCTGTTCTCCACACCCACATGTTCCCTTCTGCACATGCTCCGTTCTACTGAGGTCAAAACTGCATGTTTCAGCAGATCATGAAACAAATCCAGGACACGACATGATGAAAGTGTCCAGAATTTAGTTTGGTTATTTTTTGTTCTCAAAAATCACCAAAAAAAAAAAAAAAAAAAAAAAAGAATTAAAATTGCATTTGTTTGTGTCTGTCTCATGCAGCCAAACTCTTTGAAGCACAAAAAAGACTTTCCCACAAAGATTTCATGATAATATTTCAGATTGTGTAGAAGTTTAAGGGTGTCCGAAAAGTTTTTTCTACCACTGTATTATATTCTCAGGTAGGGCTGCAACTAATGACCAGTCAGGTTGTGAACTGCTGCAATACATTTTATTGCAGTAATTTAAATATATTTGCTTTCCTTTAACAAGAACATTTGGTGTACAGCAATTAGAATGCATGATAATGTTTGTTAATAAAATATTCAATTCAATATTTAAAAGTCAACAAATATTGCAGCAGCAATAAAATACTTTCCCCCTAAAAAAAAAGTGCATTTTGTGCAGAATAATTACAGTGCCTAACACAATTTGTTAAACAACTCAAAAGTGTCAATCAGCAATAAAATAGCTGTATTTCTCCTTAAAACAAAAGTGCATGACATCACTAACGACCTGACTAATTTTGCTGTCGACTCTCTGTCACTTTAAGTTTAGACAAACTTTATTGATCCACTAGGGAAATGACTTGGTCACAGTAGATTAGTTGCATATAAAAACACTAGCATAAAACGGAAGTGAAGAGATAAAAGCTATCAATTGAATCCACTGATAAAGCAGGAAATAGAAAACAAGATTTGCATCTGTACAAACAGGAAAATGGAAGTAAATATAGACTGTATGCACACAGGTGTGATAGTGACGCAGGTGCAGTAATGTGAGTGTATGTCTGCCAGGCCTCTCCTCAGTTTACCTGTCCCAGAGCCTTTAGTAGAAACAGAGTTGCGACACTTCCATAGACTCCTGTTGTAAAAAATGGCAGATGAAATATGGACCTACTCCCAGTTTATGGAGGGGGCAGTAGTTCCTACATGAAGTGTAACGGCGTCGGAACACATTCACTTCTATTGCTGCTGAACCAGCAACTCCAGCGCTAATTTAATAAGATATCGGCGTCTTTCCTATTATCGAGTGTATTTCCTATATTAGTAGACGTTTATGTTGTAAATTCATTTTTTTTTGTTTGTTTTTTGGTATGTGTTAGTGTTTGTATAAATTTATATATTAAATAACTGTTACATTCGATTTTCAGCTGTAGCCCTATAGTTAGCTAGCTTGACTCGTCCAGCTGTAGAGTTTTAACCACTATACCCACAAATTATGGAGTTTTTAAGACAAGGTAACGTTTGTACAAATGTTATTATCAGTGGGTTTTATTTTAGTTGATTTGCTGAACCTGGTGGTGTTTGGTTCAGTTTGTCAGCTCAGGTCATGTGATCTGGAGGAGGAGAGTTACTGTAGCCAATAAAAGTTCCTTAAAGTTATTATTCATGAATTAAAGGAGGCAAAACTTCTGTAACTTGGCATTTATAAGATACAACTCCTATAAGAATTCTGTTGAGTTTTGAGTTTGCTAATGTTGAGTTTATAATGAATTTAGCATCAGTGCTAATGCTAACATGCTAAGTTATCTGCTATGCTATCTTCTGTTAATGCCTTATTGTGTGTGTTATCAGAGCAGAGCCTGGCAGGTGCAGTGTTCACAGTTAACCACTGTTTTCTACTTGTACCACAGTCCTATAATAGTAAAACCTGAAATGGTAAATTGTCTATCTCCTTACGAGTACAGTACAATTGCAGAATGAATGAACTTGTAAAGTTGGCATCACTCACGTAAGTAGCCTACCCAAGCTAACACCAACCTTCCCCCCCTAAATGTAAGTTTTTAAAGTCATGAAGTCAGTCTTTTCAGTGGTCAACCCCACTACTCAAAACTATAACGCACATAACAGTACATACAGTAGTGACACAACGGTTGTGTGCGGTTTATTTTCAGATTTACCATGAAATAACGCACTCACTGCTGTCTGTCCCATAGGAGAACATGAGTTCAGGTCATTTGGAACTATTCAGGCTTACATGAACCACATGATCACTGGAGCGACGACATGAAAGTGTGTCATAACTCTCTTTATAGGGCCCTGACCTGCCCTTTGTCCGTCGTCAAAGTAACGCAAAGAGCCCAGTTCCTCAAATAGTCCTTATTCATAGCAGACATTGCTGGTAGATTCCAAAATGGCTGCATCCCATTCAGCTCCAGTATCAGCCTCAGGTGTCATAAACTCTAAGCTGTTTCAGAGAAAGAGAAAATGTGTGAGAAAATGTGTGTGAACATTTAGATTCAGCAATGAAGTCATGAGGTTTTTATTGTCAAAGTCAGTATGAGTCCACAGTGATTGAAGATAACCCCAAAGATAATATGCTACAAAATCAGATGAAAACAATTATTAAATGAAATATTAGATTACAGTTTATGACCAAACAGTCAAAGGTTGGTTTCGTTTTTATTACCGTCATATCTCAGGAACATGTTGAAGGAATTTAGTCACAGTTTGGTTCCACATCCACATGGACAACAGTTTAGACATGGGAGGTCAAAGGTTGAGGTCATGAAGTAACAGAAATGTTTTTGGCGATAACCCTAGAATTCACTCCTTTACTCTGACAAAAAAACCAAAACTGATGTGATGACATTTCATTTACAAATGGTTAAATTCACAGTTACATTTTTCATGAAAAAACACATTTGTTCCTACTATTCAAAAGCATTCGGTCAAACTAATGATGACAACATGTTTTTCTGGCAGATACTTATTAGAACCAGTCAGTGTAAAGTTCATAATATGGACCTTCATTTGTATGTGAAGTTTTGTATTTTATCTGTGCTTTACTAATTCTAATTAATGTTGGAGTTTGAGAGTTCGTGAGTTGTTCCTTTCATATTTCTACTCTCAGTGTTTCTGATCTCATGTGGGTTAGAGTTCCAAGGCCATTTGTGCACAGGAAAGTACCTGAACTATAATCAAAGGTAGTGAATGTATCTGTTGTCTGCAGAATGAAGTTGACCTTTGACCCTTTGGATGTAGAATGTCATCACATTGTCATATTACACATTTGTGTGAAATATGAACAGAAAGTTTATGTATTATTCCATTTATTTTTCTACTTTGAACTGAAAATGTTTTTCCAAAAGCACCACAGTTTGATGTTTTCCTCTAAGCTCTTTGTCTGTTGTCTTTAAAAAGTGACACTTAAGTGTTTGTTTGATTTTCAATGTGTAGCATCAAAACTACACCTTTGCCATTGGAATGAATCATCTCTTTGCTTCTATACTTTGTATTTGCTAAAACCAGTGTGCATCTGATACGTAGATCATATTCATAAAAACACAGACATTTGCATTAGCACAACCTTTGACCTTGGCCACCAACATTTCCAGACATTCTGTCAAATAGGGCTGTAACGACTAGTCGACTAATTGAATAATTAAATGATCAATGGCCTAATTAGTCAACAACTGATTTAGTTGCTGACAGGTTGTTAGTGTTAGTTTGTGTTTTTGTTGGTAATTGACACTCTTGAGTATTTGTTTAACAAATTTACTTCGTGATGCACTGGAATGTTCTGAACAAAATGCACTTTTATTTTAGGGAAAAAAAGTACATCATTGCTGCTGCAATATTTGTTCAATACTGAATATTGAATTAAATGTTTTTTAAACAAACTTTGTTATGCATTCTATTTGCTGTGCACCAAATGTTCTTGTTAAAGAAAAGAAAATATGTTTTTATTGCTCCAATAAATAGAAATAAGCACATTGTTTTTGGTTTTGTACAGTTCATAATCTGACTAGTTGTTACAGTAGTCAATAACTAGTCAACTATTGAAATAGTCATTAGTCCCAGTCCTACTGTCAACTCATTCCTGAGATATTAAGTTTTTAAAATATTAATAATAATGAGAAGAACCAAATGACCCTCAACCCTTCATACAGATGCATGAATATACGACTAAAATGGGCCAGGCAGAGAATGGACAAATAAATCCCACTTAGGCAGCAGTTAAGAAAGCCAATTAACATTGATTGATTAATGAATTGATTAGTTGGTTGTTGTTGCTCTAATATATGCATGTCTTTGTCTTATATAGAGCAACTATGCACATCTGTCAATGTGAATGTGGATCTCCAAATCCAGCAGTCGCAGCAAAACCCCAGGACAAACCTACAGAGGCCAGATCGTCCAAAGATAAAACAGGAACAGCAGGATTTGTGCATAGATGAGGCGCGACAACAGGAGTCTGAAGCCTCATCTAGTGAGCAAAGCATTCACATTGATGTGGATCTAGCAAGGAATAATCAAGAAAGTACATCCCTGGTTGTCGTATTATCAGAATCAAACACTGAGCAGTCGCCCTGCTCTGGTCCAACTGCAAAAAAGGGTCAAGTGACCAGCAATAAAGGAAGTGCAGCAGCAAGTAAACACACCGAGGCAACAAGAGGTGGAAAAAAAACACTGTCGACAAGTACGGAGCCAGCAGCAAATGGAAACACATCATTGTCAGAACGTCAAGGCTGGACACAGAATGAGGAACATTACAATAACTGGAGCCCACCAACTGAAAACCTAGAGCCAACACCCAGTGGGTGCACATCCACCTCTGAAGATACAGAGGTAACACTAAGTGAGAGCTGTAACTCCAAAACTCCAAGAAGCACTGATCCAAAACCACAGAAGAAAAGTGACAGTAAAAGCCACAAAGCAGCAAAAACTTCTGAGAAATCACTAAATAAGAGAAGTAACGATGGGAATGCGAAGTCAACCAGAAGTGATGAACCAAGTAAGCAAAAACATAAGAAAACAACATCGACTGAAAGTAGTACCAGTGCCCACCAGTCTAAGAGCAAAGAACATGTTACTACTAAGAAAGGAACGGCAAAAGGAACTGAACATGGAGGGAAAAAAAGTCATGATGGAAACACGGAAAAAAGGAAGACGAGCAGCAGTACTCATAAAGAACCAAGAGAAAATCAGAAACCAAAGGATACAAACCAAAAAGACTCATCACAGCATAAAGAAAGGTCGACACAGAATGAGAAACGCGATGGTGACAACCCCGATGTGACCAAAACAAGTGACAAATCACTACATAAAAAAAGCAACAAGGAGAATTTAACTGCATCCAGAGGCGTGGATAAGAACCTCGACAAAAAGAAAACATCATCATCATCTGAAAATGCAGATAAAGCACAGAGCAACAAGCATGACGGTGCCAGTAACGCAACATCAACCAATGAGCAACAAATGAAACACAATGTGGAAACGGCGTCTAATGGAAGTGCCGAATCGACAGCTGTTAACAAATGTAGCAAAAATGGCACATCAGCAGGAAGTAAAGCGTCGACATCAAGTAAGAGACCAAACGATGGGGATGCAGGACCGTCACCAAAAAAGAAACACATCGACGAGGCAAGAAAAGACTCACAGTCTGAGGACAGTTCCACATCAAATGGAAACAATAATACGCCGTCCAATAACCAGCAGACATCATGCAAGCATCCACACAAGTGCAACTTATGCGGGAAGATAAAGGGTAATATCAGCAACTACAAGTTTCATAGTGAGTCACACACAGCCAAGAAAAACGTCAAATGTGACACCTGTGGGATCATGTTCAAGGACACGTGGGATTTGAATAAACATTTAGTTGAACACCTCGCGGAAAAGCCTTTCAGATGCAAGGTTTGTGGGGAGGGATTCAACCTGCGCTTCAACCTCCACATGCACGAGAGGGTTCACACGGGGGACAAACCGTACAGCTGCGCCACCTGCGCCAAAAGCTTCGCCTCCAGCATCAATCTGAAGAATCATGAGAAGGTTCATGCTAGTGAGACGTTTGACCCCGATAAGAGGCCTGATGCCAACGAGAGGATTAGCGTCGACGAGAGGGTTGAAACCAACAAGAGGGTTGATGCTGATGAGAGAGTTGACACCAGCGAGAGGATTAATGCCTCCGAGAAGGTTGACACCAATGAGACACTTGATGCCAATGAGAGGGTTGACGTCTCTGAGAGGGTTGACACCAATAAGAGAGTTGATGCTAATGAGAGGGTTGATGCTAATGAGAGGGTTGATGCTAATGAGAGGGTTGATGCTAATGAGAGGGTTGATGCTAATGAGAGGGTTGATGCCTCCGAGAGGATTAACGCCTCCAAGACGGTCGACACCTCCAAGAGGGTCAAAGCCAACAAGAAGGTACAAACCGACAAGAAGGTCCACGCCAAGAAGATGGTCCACAAGGGCGGGAAACTGTACATCTGCGCCATCTGCACCAAAAGATTTTCCACCAGCAGCAATCTGAGGCGTCATGAGAGACTTCATGCCTCCAAAAGTGCTCTTGCCTCTGGGAGGGCTGACGAGAAGCCTTAAACCTGTAGCGACCACAGACGGAGTTCACCAACCTGATGTTTCAGAATCACCACCAGGTTCACACGGGGAAAAACCTTACAAATGTACGTGGTGCAAGAACAGTTTATCCACCAGGACGACTGCGAGGCGCATTAGAGTACACACAGGCTACAAGGCGTAAAAGGAAGAACTTAAAATCAGGCCTGAAAGTAAATTTAAGGATCCACATACAAATGTCAGACTTACGCAGAATTCTCCTACTGGACAAATTATAACAGACACACAGATTTCCACTTTAAGAAGTATGCAATTGAGCTGATTTTATTTTTCCTGTTGAGCATTAATTTATTTTGATAGTTTTACACAAAATAGTTTTGTTGTATATCTTAAAGCAGGGATTCCCATTTGGCTTTTCCTGGGTGGACAAGTAATACAGTTAGAGCTGCAACTGTTGATTATTTTATTCAATGCGACTACTGATTATTTGAACATGTGGAAAAATTAGTAAAAATGTGAAACAGACATGTGTTACAGTGACAAACAACTAGACCTTTATTCCAGAACCAGAAACGACAACCACAGAAAGTATTAAAGTAAAAGTATCTATTGACCCTTTGCACGTTACATCGCGTTCTGCTCGTGCCGCAAATGACCGCCATGATGGACGGCGGAAGTGCTGGATGGCACACTGGACGGCAAATTTGATCTGAATGTTCTGCTTTTTGTTCGTATTTGAACCCTGCTTTACACTTCCAGTGGCTGCACACAACAGTTCCATCCTCCAAAGACACCCGTGGGTTCAGCTGGTTCCAGACAGAGCCTGGCTGTGATAGAACAGGCTCTGGTTTTGTCCATAGCACATTAGCACCACCAAATGCTGGCTAGGTGGTTAGACTGGGTTAACTACTATGAAAAGGCAGGGGTATTAAGAGCCACTACGGTCCAGTGGCTGTCGTTAATAGCCTCCAATATTAGCTCTGCTGTTGTAGTGGCTGCCTTTGTACCAGCTACACTATGTTTTATGTCATACTGTTGTTGTCATTATGCTGTGCCATGTGTTACAGTGGTCGAACTTTACATATGACTGTGTGTAGATAGTAGAAAGGCAGCCAATTCAACAACAGAGCTAATGTTGTAGGCTACGAATGACAGCCACTAATATTATTACACAATGTTAGTTAATTAGATCTGCTTTTGGTTCCAGTCTATTTGAGTTTTGATGGCATGCTCAAGGAAACATGTTAAAAACATACACAGCTAGCTAGCTAACGTTAGCTGTATCTTATCTCTACCATTATCAGATACATTCCTCTGCTGTGAGTGCGGGGGTGGGGGGGGGTCTTTCAGTCTCTGTCTCTGCCCACAGCTATTGTTCCTTTTTTTGGAGTTTTGGTTGTCTTCTCTTGTGGTATTATTTTGATCTTTGGATAACTTACAATACCATTTGTTTTATGGTGGTTAGTGTGTTTGATTCCTTGTTTTTGTTTTGGTCTTGAGCCAGGCCACGACAGACTATCGGTTTGTTTTTGGCCGATATGTCATCTAAGAAATAGAATGCACTGTGTGTTTCTATGTGGAATCAAACGCCGACAGTAGAAATGTAAATGCATTTAAACATTTATAATCTGATGGATTGTGTGGAAACTGGAATAATTCTTACACATTTGTCCCTTGAAATATTTTAAAGCTGTCGAATGAACATAATCACCGCTGACATAGTATTGAATGATTTATTGAAATGATTTCACTGTAAGTGCCTTCAACACCTGCTTTCCTTATTTCTGCTGCTAATATCTATTTTCTTACTTATTTTTATACCTATAAGTGTGTTTTTTAATCCATGTAGGCCTGCGTTTTTTTTAGTTCAAGGCTTAAATTAAATGTGAGTATTTTATCATGATTAAAGCAAGAAATCTTTAAAATCTATTGTCTGCTTCGTAGTTTCTCCCCATATTCCTGTTCCTCTAATGCAGTGGCTCTCAACCTTTTTTGACCTCATTTTAACATCACAAATTTCTGGCGACCCCAGACATTCACAACAGAGACATTTTTTGCTGAAGTTAATTTTTCATCATGTAATAGTTTGCTATACTATGTT
>JAPTMW010000029.1:13059485-13069920 GCA_029822955.1 Ostorhinchus angustatus
TTTCTGCAGTTAGATCACCCTAATTCCTCAGAAGTTGCTGCCCTTTGCAAAAATATTATTGTACAGACTAACGTTACATTGCGATTGAATTATACAGCCCTGTTGATGCATTCACAGCAGTTAAATGAAGTCAACCCTACAGCAGTAAAATACAGTATACACACTAATACAGCAGTCCAGAAACATTCTACATCCTCCTGAGACCAGGGAAAGTAAAGGTTTTGGCTTTTTTACATTACATGATTGTCTTTATCAGAAACAGCATGATGCAACAGTTTTTTCAGATACATTTTAAAATTTTTCATGGAATGTTATTTTCAGTGGATCATGTGTTTTTTGTTTTTTTTTTTAAGCTGTGCAATTATTGTCACCTATAAAGGACAAAAATGCATTGCTGGCACTCAAGAAGATATAATAATCAACAATGTCAGAGACTAAATCACTTAGGAAACAGTTCTTTAATGGTTAAACACATTTTACTATGGTTAAGCACATTTTACTAATATTTATACTTGAGGTTTTTTTTATGCATATACTTTCTTCCAGTGAAAGACTATTTTTGCAGTGTGGTTTTAGCGTATTTGCATCCACCACAGAGGTTAATTCAGTCCATCCAACCCCCACGACCTTGCAGGGAAGTGCCTGAATATTGCATAGACAGTGTGTGGGATAATGCATGGATGCATGGATTATGATGATACTGGGCCTTTAAATTATTTTGCATCCGGAGCAGCTGCCTTGTGTTTCCAGACGGACACAAAACAGTGTCCTCGGCATAAGATCGTGTCTCGGACGGATTTCTGTACGAGGAAAACACAGGTAGAGAATTTGTCTATATGTCAACACCAGTAAAACCACAGCATTAACTCCAGCTAGCTAGGCTATTAGCATCTGGTTCAGGTTATGAGGTAGCGTTAGCTGACCTGGAACCGAAAGGCCGAGGCGAAATACGGACACAAATTATGATGGGGTGTTTAGAGAACTAACATTACAGCTTCGGTTATCTGCTAAGAGTGACTTTAACCTATTTAAATCAGCAGAGTCTGTATTTTCCTACAAAGAAAAGCGCTACATTACCGGTGACCCTATGCTAATGTTAACCGAGTTGGATTAAAGACCCGATGTCCGCTGATTTTTGTCCATTTTTAATTGTTTTCTTAATTGTCAGTCTCAAAAGCTGCTCAAACTGATCACCACAGTACTTTTTACATTGTTGTACAGTTTACTACAGTTCGGCTTTGTCCAGGAAGCATCACTGATCAGTATTTTACCCATTTAATGTACAGGTTTAAGCTAATGTTCAAACCAGGACAAACCGCCAACGTTATAAGTGGATGTGGTGAAATAATCTGTTGCACTTTTTTGTCTATGTGGAAGAAAACTGAAGAGAGCAATGACCTGTGACAAAACCATCAGCTCCAAAATATTTGGTTATATTGAATGTTATGATGTAGAACCGCCTGATTGTGTTAAATGGGCAACTTTTCTGAATAGAGTCTGGGTAGTTTCGCTGTTTATCTATACAGTTTTGTTTATTGTAGAAACCTCTGGTAGTATCAAATTCTAAATACTAATAATCAGTTAGGAGAACACTGGTCTAAAGAACTTAAGACTAAACTGAAGGCAGGAAGACCCACAAACAAGCAGCAACTGAATGTGTCTGAAGTAAAAGGCCTGGCAAAGCATCTCCAACAGGAAACTCTGTGTTTGGTGATGCTTAGTCTGGTCAGTGGGTTCCAGACTTCAGATAGTCTTTGACTGGCAAAGTATTAAAACAATCCTCAAATCTACAACAGTCTTAGGTTGCCCAATTTTGAGCCTCTGAAAATGTAGGGACAACATTTAAAATGGTTTTAATTCCTAAACACCTTCCCAAAACTTTGTTAAACCCACTGAATTAAAGCTGAACGTCAGAGGCAGAGTTAAATAAAATGTAAAGAATTGTATCATTGTCCAAATACTGTATGTGTATAAATGAACACCACTGCAAAATTTGTTAATAGTCAAGCAATAATAACAAGTGAATTCAGTTTGCTGTGAAATATTCACCAGAAGACTTTTAGTTCTGGAAAGATGATATGGTCTGTGTGTTTTTATTAACAGGTCCACTGTTCCTGCTGCAGGTCCACATTTCACTATGGCTCAGAACCAGGTGATCCTGCAGTTCCGCTTTGCCACTTTTGGGGACTCGATGCTGCAGAAGATGAACCTTCTGCGCCATCAAAGACGTTTTTGTGATGTCACTGTGCGCATAAACCAGCTGGAGGTCCCTGGCCACAAGGTGGTGTTTGCTGCTGGTTCATCTTTCTTGAGGGACCAGTTCATCCTCCAGCAGGACTCGAGGGAAGTCCAGATCTCTATGATCCAGGAGGCAGAGGTAGGCAGGCAGTTGTTGCTATCCTGCTATACGGGACAGCTTGAGTTCCCTGAGCTGGAGCTGGTCCATTATCTGACAGTGGCCAGCTTTCTCCAAATGGGCCATATCGTAGAGCAGTGCACTCAAGCCCTTAGCAAGTTCATCAAACCTCAGGCTGCTCGACAGCTGACAGTGGATGTGGAAATGAGACGAGACAAGAGGGAGGAGGGGTCGTCGTCTCAGGCCTTGAGAGAACAGCAGCACTCCCAGGTCCGGACCAACCATGAGGAAGAGGCCCTGGTCCAACAGGTCAGTGGGTTTGTTCTATTCTACTACATGTTTTTAGGTACAAATCTGAAGTACTTTTATTTATGTGGGTATTTTCATTTTGTACAGCTTTACATTACTAAACCGCTATGTCTCAGAGGTGAATATTGTAGTTTTTACTCTGGTGCCTTCCTGTAAATTCAGTAAAAAAAAAATCCTCATTGTTTTACTGTGATAAACTGAAGGATAAAGTCTTCCTTTATGAATTAAGAAAGTTGTTCTCCCTCTTAACCTACATGAACTCTTTAAAAAAAATCCTCTTTAATTTTTATTCTCAGTGGATTGCATTGCAAAAACATGATGATCTTACAGAATGCTCTATCACTGTAGATTAAACCCACGATGTATAAAATGGTAAAAATGAGCTCAGTCTTAAACATCTACAACTGCAAAATTCAACATAAACATTAATGCAACATCAAAAATCAACCAAAAAAAAAAATCTAAATCATCACACACACACACCCTCATCAGTGTTTTTAAGTGTTTGCATGTCTTTCAGTCATGTTACATTCATTCCATTTTCTTGCCTATATTGATGTCGAAACTACTGTTCAGGGTTCACTACTGGATGGGCTGTTGACAGTGGTTTTCTAGATTAGTTCCTGATTTTACAGGAAACACATAAGAGCAAATAGCATTTCCCTGGGTGTGTCATGAACTCAAGGACTCTTCATTTTGGTGATAAGACTCAGATGTTTATACTTGAGGGATGTTTTGAATGCAGAATTTTGTGAGTAGGTAATACCTTTATATATTTAACCTACTTCTTCTACTTTTGGAACAGGTTGAGGATGACATTGAAGACAACAATGGCGATGACGACGACGACCAAGATGATGAGGATGATGAGGATGATGACGACGACGATGTCATCATACAGCCCAAGACCCCTCCCCAAATTATGGAGAGACACCCCAGACAAAGCATGGAGGAGAATGACATCACAATAGTGAAGGTGGAGTCTGTGTCTGAGGTGGAGGAAAACCCTATCTCTGGTCAGTTCTCCACCAGCCCCCCTGCCGCCCTCCACTCCCCTGAGCCCCAGCACTCGCTCATCAACTCCACCGTGGACAGTCGGGGCAGTGAGATGGCCGTGCCGCCCGGGAGCATGTCCGGATACCCGCTCAGTCCGCCTCCCCCCTCCCCTCCTGCTGAGAAACACATCGTGCACCAGAGGAGTTACGATAAGCCCCTGCAGTGGTACCACCAGTGTCCGAAGTGCGCCCGGGTCTTCCGCCAACTGGAGAACTATGCCAACCACCTCAAGATGCATAAGCTGTTCATGTGCCTCCTGTGCGGCAAGACTTTTACACAAAAAGGCAACCTGCACCGACACATGCGGGTGCACGCTGGCATCAAACCCTTCCAGTGTAAGATCTGTGGAAAGACCTTCACCCAAAAGTGTTCTTTGCTGGACCACCTAAACCTGCACAGTGGGGACAAGCCCCACCGCTGTAACTACTGTGACATGGTGTTTGCCCACAAGCCCGTTCTCCGCAAGCACCTCAAACAGATCCATGGGAAGAACAGCTTTGACAATGCAAATGAAGGCAACCTGCACGACGGGGGACTAGAGTTTGAGTTCAGCCGAATATGAGACCTGCTCATTTTTTTATGTCTGCTGGATCAGTTATTCATGTCGGCTGTGACGCAGGTTGCTGTTCACATCACTAGCTGTGTACTCTAATATTCCACCCGTAGTTGGAATCACCTGTCTGACTAAAAATGCCTCATGCAAAGCCTCATCAGAACATCTCTCCAATGGGATTGAGAGGAGTGGTGTACACCTTCGATAATCCACTCAGTGAGAAAATATTGACCAAGGTTGTTGCATGTTTTCAGATAAATGCAACCTAT
Source organism: Ostorhinchus angustatus (assembly GCA_029822955.1). NCBI lineage: Eukaryota > Metazoa > Chordata > Actinopteri > Kurtiformes > Apogonidae > Ostorhinchus > Ostorhinchus angustatus. The sequence continues at coordinate 13,064,029 of JAPTMW010000029.1, forward strand.
TTACCAACTTCAAAACTTTCATCCATCATAAATATTTTTGGAAAAGGAAGAAGCTTCATACATCTGTCAGTAGTTTGAGCTGCGTAGCTGTCATTCAGCAGATCAGACAGTAATATTGAGGTAGATGATCATGAAATGGAGGATGAGGATAGAATAGAGATGGAGGCCGTTAAAGGTGGCAAGTTAGAGGACCTCAACATCACCTAATGTTTGATGAATCCATTTTTGCAAATTAAGTACATTTTCACAACTATTAGAATAATTACCACATCATACTCAATTTGTGAGGCGTCTGTTCCTCACAGTATTTATCTGATTTTTATCGAAAAGTATTAAGTTGATTTGAAATGGCTTACATGACAATGGTTTTAGAATGAAACACAAAGGTTTTTTGTTTTTTTTTTGCATTATTGCCTCCTGTTTCAACAAATGTTATTTTAGATAATATGGATACAGAAACATTTGAATACAGCCTCCAGAGTGGAATTATTGTCAAACATCAGTTTGTTGTACAGTTTAGCCAAGCTACAACAACAGTTTGACTAAATGGTTTAATTTGACTGTTGTCTTTTGTCCCAGTTTAAATACACAATAGTGTAATTGATGTATTGTTGAAATCCATAGGTGGCGATATGAATTCATTCAGCTTGTTAACCTACACTGTCGCAGGCCACAACAATAGTCAACAGCAAGCTAGCAGGTCATCAACCCAGAGGAAAACTGGCTCAACAATGGACAATGATGCAAATGTTTTGTCCAGATAAGATACATAACACATTTACGTGCAAGTCCAGGTTTAGTCAGCTTAACATAAAAATTTATTTTTTAAGTGAATTGAATTGAATCAATAAGTCTTTAATGTCCCCGAAGGGCAATTTGATTTGCAACAGAAGTGTATATCTCACATATCACCAAACAATCAATCTCACATAATATAATGAATAAATAAATACAGTAAATAAAATCAACATGGATAATGGTGCATCGTTCACAACCAGCTCACCTACAGGCTATTTAAAAACTTTATGGCAGATAGGACAAATGATTTGAGATATCTGTCTAATTTGGCTCTGCGGGGGAAGGTGTGCTTTCTCTTAGATGGCAGAAGCTGAAGTGTCATGTAAATGGAAGTTTTCAGCACCAACACTTGATCCACTTTGTTCATGTACATTATACTTTAATTTGAATTGCCATGTGTGAATCAGACAACAATAACAGCTGGCTGTACTTCTGCCCGTCTGTGCAGAAACACACAGTGGTCACATTGTGTCACTTCAAAGTTACGTGGGCGACTACTGGCCTGGCGTTCATGCTACATCATTTTCAGTTCATTCAATGTAAACAGGGATCGTTTTCATTTTGTGTAAACGGGATCTGTCTGTACATCGCTGCTCATGGAGGTAACATTAGGTGATGTTGCAAGTTTCTACAATTGACAGAAACATGGTGGTAGCATAAAACGAACTCTGTAGCTTATTGTTGGAGACCTTTAAATAAAAATATAAGTATTGTGGAACGCCTCAATAGTCAAAAGGCTCCAGAGCAAAAACAAACATTCTTCTGTTGTATTCCTGATGCTTCACAGTCAACGGACCCGTCAAAAAAACCATTCAGTCGGGGAATGTAAACGTACATCTCTTCAGATCTTTTTATTTAGCGTCCATGTAAACAGAGTCAGTGCTTTCAATCAGGATGTTGAAATGTTGTCCGTGAAACCGCAGCTAGCAAAAACATAACAGTTCAAAAAGTGACAAGCTTCTAAAATGCTTGAACATTGAGCCGGCGATGGCTGCTTTCCACAGAAGTGTCATCCAATTCCTGAGGGTTAAACTGGAGAAAGTTAGAACAGATTGAAACGTTTTACTCGCTGCTTTTTCACTGTAGTTTCATTATTGTGGACATTCTTTCTATTATACGATGTAGATGCCTTTTACAGCTTCCTTTTTCTTTTTGATAGTCATCGTGGGGATGGATGGATGGAATGGCCACGACGCCCCACTTTTATACCTTACTTGAATCTGAAGCACTGAAACACAAAATGTAATGACTGTACATCATTGGTTTTATCGGTGACATACATGGTCTTTATGTCTACAGTACTTGGTCCAAAATATATCACAACATGAAAACCATCCATCTGTACATTTACGTATTCAGTAAACTGTAGCCATTCTTTCTAACATGTGAATATGATAACATGGACTTTATAACTAAAAGAAACGGGTGTGTAGATGAATATTTTATCGAAGGTCAGCTATTATACTGTATGTCCTGTTGAAATAGTGTCTATCTGAACTGAATTCATTCTTTTATAAAGACTTTTTAGATGAGGTACTATTGGACCAATGTGACATTGTCTCTGTCCTGTGTTCATGGAAGTCAATGCGTGTTCTGAAATTAAAAACGGACTATTATCCACTTTTGGTCATGTGTTCTTATTCTTTCACCTTCTCTTTAAATCTGATTTATCTCCAGTTTCTTAAAGTATCATATATTCACTGCTTTCATCTAGAATCAAAAAGCCTATACAAAGAAAAAGAAAAAAAAAACAGGACAGAAGGGATTTTATATCATAACAGGATTATAGGATGTACTGTTTGGAAAGTGTTTATAATGGAGATTGGGGAAATACACCCGTGAATAATCAAACATTTTACAGGAGATAGAACTGTTATGTGTTCTGATGAGAAACAAACACCTTTTAGAATGAATGTAAATGTTTGGGTTGCGGTTTTGTCATAGTTTCTGATTATAGTCCAGCACATACAAGGACTTTGTTTCACAAGCTTTTTAATCATTTAGAGTTTGCATTGGTAGTATCTCACAGTGACATGTAAATAAGACTGTTAGGCAAAACTTTTATATTGTCTTTGCTGCTGTAATCACAGAGTACGATCACGTTTATGGACAGATGACTCACAGCGGCGACACTTGAACTGTTTCATCCACTTTTTCTTTCACTTTCACTCACTTTTTCCACATGTACAATTGAATATTTGTCACACATTTAGTTTGTAAGACAACAAACAATATCTGGTCCTCACATCAATAAAAATTCTCATTTTCTTCATGCATATAGCACCAGCTAAAACATTAAAATAACTACATGTATCTGTTTTTTCCTGATGTTTATGTAAATCTAAAGCAAAATTTTGAAGACAGTAGTATGTAAAGAGGAGCTCATCACCCATTTCCACATTTAGTAGTAGTAGAAATTTTATTTGTCCTTTAACAGAACATGATATATATATATATACACACACTTTGGATTTCTATATTAAACATGGGTGAAAAGGCATAGGCTGAAGCAACAGCTTATTTATGCCTACCCTATTTACAAGAAGGAAAGTTGCAGAAACAAAAGAAGATAAAATGGCACAGTTTTAAACAATAATATAATAAAACACATAATATAATCTAAGCAAAATCTTAGATTCATACTGATAATTGGCTTACTTTATCCTAATATTTTATATTTGTTGAATACCTTAGTTTTAAACATCCTTTTAAATGTGGTGACTCGTGCATGTTTTTAAATCTTTTTTCAGGTTATTCCATAAATTTACTCCAGTTACAGATATGCATTTGCCTTTTGTGTTGGTCCTTCTTGCACATCCAGGTCCCCTTTAGGTTGTACTGGGACTCTGACTGAGAACAGGCCCTGTATGCAGGATGGAAGGAGGTTGTTGTGTGCCTTTTAGATGAATACAGCAGTGTGGAGGTTAACCAGATCTTCTAATTTCAGAATATTTGTGCTGATGAAAAGTGGATCGGATGGTGCAAAAATAATCCTTCTGATGTATAATTCTGATCTAATCCGTTTGATGATGGTTTTCATTCTATTTTTGTGTCCAATATACAGGATAATTTAACAATAAATGACAGCAAATAATTTAGAATTTGGCAGAATGAGCAGAAAATGTATATTATCTGCTTGCACATAACAGATGTTACTGATGCAGACCCTTATAACAAAAAATTAAACACTATTTATAGGTGTATTTTTGTTTTTTGTAGAAACTCCTAAATTTCAAAGAATATTTATTTGACATTTATTTGCAGAAAAGAAAACTGGTCAGAGTTAAAATAAACAAAAAAATACAAAAAAAAAATACAAAAAAACAATGCAAAACACAAATAATACACAGAAAATACAGTTGAGGAAAAAATTATTAGACCACCCATGTTTTCTTTAATTTCTTGTTCATTTTAATTCCTGGTGCAACTAAAGGTACATTTGTTTAAACAAATATAATGATAACAACAAAAACAGCTCATAAGAGTTTAATTTCAGAGCTGATATCTATCCATTTAACATGTTTTCTTCTTCTTACATCTTACATCAATATCTATGGCATTGTACTGACAAAAACAGTGCTTTTAGGGATTCCACGTTTTCGTTTCTGTCCGTTTTAGACACGATACACACAGGAGTTAGTACTTGATTGCATAGCTGTTGTTTTTGATTACTTTTGATGGTCTAATAATTTTTTCCGCGACTGTAAGTTAATGTTTCAACCACAAACAAGTTCAGAAATCAATATATGTGGAATAATACTGATTTACAACTACATTTTCCCTGCATCTTGTCATGCTCTCTGCTATTCCCTGTTTTATTCCAATACAGGAGCAAAACTGTGAACATCCTTTTTCCTCTTTATCATATTCCAGAGGTTTTCAATGATGTTTAGGTGTTAAAAGCTGTCGTATTAACCTCCATGCATGTGTGTGAACCTACTACAGAACCTACAACACGTCAAACTGTCCAAGGCCAAAGACATGTTATACTGATTTGAATACAATGATTTGAATAAGAGTCGGTGCGTTCACTGATCAGTATTTTACAGTCTGTCAATGCAGCAGTGATGAGCAGGTCTGCAGGCTGCTGTCAGAGAACTTTGCACTATGTGTTTGATTATGAAACTACAAAAACACTGGTTATTCCTAACATTGGACTCGGATGCATCTTCAGGTTCACTCAGCTTCTGGTGGTTCTGTATGTAGTCGGGTAAGTCATGTGGTTCCCAGATGCAGAACTACTTTTGTGTCAGCTTCCAGATGATTTCCTTTTCGCTAGATCAAATTTTTCTTAAGTAATTTATCACCCATTATTATCATATTATCTTCCTTATTTTGCATTTTTCAGTGTAAATCAGGTATATTCCTATATTTAATTCACTGATCATGTAGATGTTCATAAAAGCTCAGAGCAAATTTAAAGGATATTATATGAAAACTGAGGAAAAAGTGACTTTTAAAGCAAAATCATCAACTAAACATAAAAGCAAGCATCTACAGCTGCTGTCATTTGTTAAACTCCATGGGTTTTCATGGTGAATCAATGTTGTAGAATGTGACGGTGTTTCCACGGTAACAACAGAGCCTCTGAACGTCCAAATGGGTCATATCTGATGATCATGAAAAGATGACAAACTGTATTTTACACCAATTATTTGCATGTATTGATAGGATCAGTGGATCAGCAAGTATTAAATAGTAGTATATAGATTTGTTATTTGCTAAATTTCTAATTATGGTTTTGATGTTTTCTATTTATATGGTCATTCTAAGTTATGAAAATGATTCATTCAACATGTTTTTGTGAAAAAGTGTAAAAAAAAATGTAATTTTTTTCCTGCTCAGATTTCATGTTTTTTGTGTGATTTTAGGATCGGTGTGTTAATACTGCATGTCAAATGAAAAAAAAATAAAAATTGTGAGGTTGTGCTGAAAAAATGAACCCAAATAAGGCAACGTAAACAGTTTTTTGATGAGAAATACAAAGGCAAAATCAAAAGTATTCAAAAACAGGCAAAATACACTCAGACTCCAGAGGGTTAAACGTTTTAGATCAGTAAATGGTTTTGCGTGCTGGTGTTTATTTGGGTCTTT
>JAPTMW010000029.1:13443308-13454345 GCA_029822955.1 Ostorhinchus angustatus
CTGCATGTTTGACTCCTCCCCAAAGTGGCTCAATGATACTGAGGTCAGGAGACTGAGATGGACACTCCTTCACCTTCTATTTTTTTTCTGCTGTAGCCAATGACAGGTGGACTTGGCCTTATGTTTTGGAACATCCAAGACCGTCCCATGTGCATTTAGTCAGGGTATGTAAACTTATGAGCACAACTGTACGTATGTGACTTATGTTCTAAAATATGTGTTCCTTTCACCTTACATTTACTTCTTGGATTTTTTTTTTGTTTTTTTTTTTGCCACTTATGGGTAAGAACCAACTATGGTAACTTTATTGACCTTGATTTTTTTTTTACATAACAATACAAATTTTGAAAAATTTCACAAAAGTAATACAATCTTGTTAGGTCCTTCAATAACACACTACAGTAGGAAGTATTTCTATGAGCGCCCTATAAAGGGTTAAACACTTCCTGAAAATCTTTTTTTTTTTTTTTTTTTTTTTTTAAAAACCCTCTTCTTTACTGAAAACTACTTGAAAATTAACATGTCGGTGCTGAAGAATTCCACTGGTGTTTTATAGTTTTACGTGTGCTGCTACGATGCAGTACTTCAAAGTAGCGGCACTGATTCAATATGCAGCACAGCTCAGAGGATCACATCAAATCACAAACTCAGGAACCAGATGCAGGATGACTGGAGTTTGGGCCAAAATCAAAGCAGGTACAGGTTCTTGTTAAAGGAAGGTAAGCGCAGTCTTTAATACCTGTACAGTTTCATGTTTGTCTCGTTGGTAGCAAATAGATATTGATTGGTTTGATGAATGGGAAAATTTCTTCCATCCGTCTTCTGAGTATGAATGAAAGAGGGAAAAAAAAAAAGCCGTGGTTTTGAAGGTTGTCCCTCCAGGCTTTGAGAAAACAAGAAAAAGTATTTATTATTTTATGCTGGATCAGAGTACAGTGGAGGTTCGGCGGAGGACCATTAAAAATGCTGCTTACACACTAAAATTTTAATCAACAAAATCCACTTTTCACAATTGAAGCTAACACAAACACATTTATGTGTAGGGGTGTAAGAAAACATCGGGTCCACATTATATTTCAATATTTTATTTCACAATACGGTATCGATATTTTTTGGTGTTTATTCAAATGCAGACGCACAGTAGCAGAAGTTCATTTTCGTTTTTGTCGATCAAACTCTTTTATTTCTATATTCACATGGGTCTTTTGCTCTGTTGTTTCTGTACTACAAATGTATTTTTATATTGCAGGTCATAGATGTAGTTTTTTTTAAATTGATAACGCTGTTTTGTTAAATAATGGTTATTTCAAGCATCCTAAATTGACTTTTACCGTCTGAAAGAGGCAGGTGTTAGTTCTATGATGGGATTAAACAAAAAGAATGTTCTGATGTTGGATGATTTTAGGGACTGAACACAAAACATTCTTTTCACAACTCACAGAATATGAACATTTGAGCAGGATCTTAAACTGTATTGTCTGCAAAACATAATTTAAGACCCAAATATCCACCAGTGACTAAAAACATCTACTAATCTAAAAAGTGTAATAACTTCTGATCCACTTAATTCTATCAATCCATGCAAAAAATTGGTGTAGAATGCATTTTTTAAATTTTTATCTTTTCATAGTCATCAGATATGACCCATTTGGACTTTAGTGGCTCTGTCGTTACCGTGGAAACACCATCATTTTCAACATCATTGATTCACCAGTAAAACCCATGGAGTTGGATCAATAATAGTGAATGGCGACTCTTGTGTTTACATTCAGTTACTGATATTTTTGCTGTAAAAGTCATGTTTTCTTCAATTTTTTCTGTTTTTTGATATAATAACCCTCAACTTTAATCTGAGCTTTTAATGAAAATCTACATGATCAGTAAATTCAATATGGATAAATATATGATTTTCACTGAAAGAAATGCAAAATACAGAAGATAATATTATAATAAATGATGATAAATCACTTAAAAACAGTTAAATAGAGAAAAAAATTAATTAGGGAACTACCACAAAAGTAGCACTGGGTCTTTATGGGTTCATGTATTTATTTATTGTGTGTGTGTGTGTGTGTGTTTTGTTCTGGTAAAGCCACATGTTATGACTTTATTTATCCAAAACCTGCACTTTAAGTTTTTACAGAGGACAGTTTTGTGTTAAAGCATTAGATCCTGTTCTGATCACAAAAAAAATGTGTTTAGTATTTGTGCTAGGGCTGGGAATATCATTCTAAATATCAATAGTATCAATAGCAAGGTATCAGTATCAGATTGATACCAGCATGATGAGATCCATACTTTTGTTGCAGTTTCTCTTCTATATAGCAAATTACTCAAGCGCCCCCCCCCCGAGTCAGAGTGCTGGAAAGTATTTTTTGTTGCGTTGTTGACATTGTTACATATATTTATATTTTTGTTACATTGTTGCTTTTTCGTTTTTGTGTGCAGTAAAAGCTAAATTTGTTGTTATTTATTACTAGTGTACGTCGCAATTCCTACCTTGTCTTGATCACCTTTATTTATGAATGTATTTGCTCTGCCATCAGTTCCTTGTACACAAAAATACTTAATATTTATTCTGCTCAAAACAAATAAAAAAAAAAAAAAAAAAAAAAAGATTACTGTTACTGTTAAATTACTGTTAAATTGTGATATATCATAGTTAGTTAATTAAAATAAACATGTTTATTGGCCTAAAATATTTGCCCTTGGTTTTGACATAATCATAATCAACTATAAATAAAGGCAAAATCACAAAATTATTCATGATCATGACATTTCAAGAAAAGTATTGGTATCAGTATCGGTATTGGCGATACTAACCCTGTATTTACTTGGTATCGGATTGATACCAAAATTCCCAGTATCGCCCACCCTTAATTTGTGCATATTTATAGTATAATTGAATATTTCCTGGAAATAATCTTGAAAAAACCCTAGTATTGTGATTTGTATCGCATCGTCAGATTCTTACCAACACACACTCCTATTTATGTTTTATATCTGCATGCGAAGTCCGATCCCTCAAAAACACAGATGTGGAAGTAACAGGAGGTGAAAACCAGCCGGGGGAGGGTCTGAATGACAGGCAGGCTGCGATAATCTTTTCCTCCTCATTGGAATCATGATCAAGGCCCCGCTGTTTGCTTATGTAATGCACAAGCAAATGTTAATCTGGTTTAAAGGTGCCCTCCTCGCTGGACTGCCTCTGATAACAAAATTAAAGTGGCGACAACGGCAACGGCGACAAGCATACCGCTGATTAACACACACACACCTGCAGTGGCACGCTGAAACTCACACACACACACACACACAGTGGAGAAAAAAAAAATCATCTGTTTGCTTTGAAAAGAAGTGTAATTTGTTTTAAAAGAGAAACGTGTCTTGAAATATTAAAAGGTCAAAAGTAGTTATGGACAAAAAGGTGTGAATTTCAGATGGTGGATGTCATATTTGGTTGTTTTTGATGATAGCCTCTTTAGATTACAGCTCACATATATGTACCCACTACGTAGCCCTGAGGAGTCTGAGTGGGTTTGGCTTTGTATCCGTCATGATAAAAACTCTTCACATGACCTTGTTTGGTAGAATTTCTTTCAGTACAACCTCAGCTGTGTGACTTTACAGTTATTTTTGTTTCCTTTGACATGCTGTATTAACCCTTTATTGTGCAAGTGGCTATTTTTGGTAATTTCCTCAAACATTAAATACGGGGCCAATCCCATGCCTCGGTGAGATCCAGAAGCATGTTGATTTTTGTAACATACAGTGATTCAGAGAGATTTTATAGACATTTTGAAGATGTAAATAGTAAATATGAGTGATTTTTGTCAGTTTATGATCATATAGCAGTTGTTTTATTTATTGCATTTGTTTATTTTTTTTAGCAAGTGCTGCTCGGATGTTTTAAGGCAAGAGGAGGTAGATGATGATGTCTAAATAACACACTAAGGGTGGAAATTTTGAATTTCAGAGTATTTCAATGAGTGCCCTATAAAGGGTTAAAAGCAGAGTTAAAGTACATTTTATATTAAGTACAGAAGTCAAATGAACCCATAAAGACCCAAACATCCAATACCCTCATGTCGTGGGCACAAAATGTCTCTAATTGTGGATAATGTGGCAGGTGAGCAGTTTGTTTGTATCCCAGCCGTAACATGTATCTCTATATGTGGTTCTTTAATGGCATGTCAGGTCCGTGGCTTGTACCCGCTGTGGTAAAAGTTGCATTTATTAACCACAACATGTATTCCTGGAAGCAAAACGTAGCGGTGAGGTTGAAAAGCTAAACGCTGTGTTCAGTGTCCACTACCCTTCTCTTCTCTTCCCTTCCCTTCTCTTCTCTTCCCTTCCCTCCGTCCTTCCTTCTTCCCCCTCCTCGGCTCCTCTCCTGAAGCCGCATAGGGCTGCTCGGCCGGGGGGGCTGTGTAATTGTATTCCCCGCTAATGTTTGTAAATCAGCCTCGGCCGGCGCAAGGGCACCGTCTCTGCACGTTTGACTGATGTTCTGTAACATGAGAAATGACAGGAGCATGGCAGTCCGGGTCCCTCGGATTGGAAAAGCCTACCCGAGGAGCAGAAATCAGATCTGGTGGCTCTCGCTTGTCTCTTGCGTTATTCCAGCCCCTCATCCAGCTGGACCTCTCCTCCACATCCACATCCACATCCAGCCTGGGATCCACAGACACAGAGAGGACGAGGCAGCTATTGTTGTTACGGCTCCATCTCCACAGGAGCATTTATGTTTCTCATATACATTCAGGGTTTTTTTTTTTTTCATTAAATGTGACTTGAGTTGCCAAAGAGCTAAATCTGAACTGCCCCTTAAGGATGTCCAAGCCATTACCTTGTGTCATGAGCACTGATGTAGTGGTATATAATAAAAATGGGCAGCCTCCAGTCACTGATCATCATATAGCATACGAGTCTTAATATAGAAGAACCTCTTGTATAAGTGTTAATTCACACTTGTGTTCCCTTGAATGACCTTATCCTCATGTAAAATGAATTACTTTGAGGCCACTTGCTGTGAAGACACTAAATGTACAGCAGGAGGATTATTGTCGGCTTCTAAGAATTGTAAAATAATCTCACCAATGATGACAAAATGAACTTTGGTGTTTACTGAAGGACTATGTAGGCATCCACTTTACTTGTCCTAAAGATTATTTGTACAAATTCACATTTATTAGTCTACATAAAGTCAAATACTTGCCGTAGATGCTTTTTGGATTGAAATCTAGCAGCGATAAACAGTGTCACTATCACTGATGTCTGTCTTGTTAAGAGGAGAGCACTTCTTGATGCTCTTCATCCCATTATTTTTAATCATAAAGTAAATGCCAGGTTGTTGGTAATGATTATCTGACATGTGACGCTAATGTGTTACCACACACCAGGCACATGCATATATAAGTGAATTGGCTTTGATTGAAGAAAGTCAGGCTCTCGCACTGAAATTATGCTCCTTAACATTAAAACCTGTAAGATTTCATGAAGGCAGCATGGATTTAATCACATTATCTTTTTGGTGGCAGCTCTGGTAAATATTCGTACAAGCACACATGCCCATAGCTTAAATGTGACAACCTCTGCTACATGTGTCAGAAATCAATTAATTCACTTATTTCTCATTCAGTCATGGTTGAATCCAGTTTCTGGCAGTGTATAATCATTACAGCTGTTCACAGTCTAGCCTGTAGAGCAGTATTTCCGAGGACATCTATGAGCTGTTTATTTAAGTACTATGCACTAGAACATTTGCTTTCTCATTACAAGTTATTATCGGAGTAAACTGCGTGTGCAGTTTTTAGTGTTTGTGCTGTAGATTTGTGCCTCCGAGTTGTACAGGATGAATAATTCACCTGCAGGCTGATGAAAAGAGGGCAGGGAAAGTGCGAAGCGCTGAGGTGGAGTGACCTTGGTTCCTGCTGGCTGCAGGTCACCCGGCCGTTGCTGTGGTAATCATTCACACCAGCCAGATGGCATTTCCGTGGGCGAGCATGAAAAGGACGGGTCAGGGTCTGTCCTGCCAGGTCCTGCCAGGCCCAGAAACAACTCTGGGCCAATACGGTACCTGGAGTGAGCGCGTCGGTCCTGTAGAAAGGCTTTTCGGAGCCAGGTGATAAGAAGGTGTGGTCAAAGCAGGTGGAAATACACTTTGTTTTAATCATGTCAGCTGAAATTTCCTTTGTAGCATTAATTTATCACACTTTTTTTCTTTTACCTTTAATTGCCCTTTAGCACTCGGAGAAGGGATTTACAAGGATAGCATCAAAGCGGACCAATAAGACTTGTTTTAGATCATACTTTACAGAAGTTGGGCTCTGTGCCTTTACTACTGGTTACTTTAATCCCTCTGTTGTTTTTAGTGATGTCGCAATGCTGTACTCATACGGCGAAATAATGCTCCGCTTATTTGTTACCATTTCTCAGCCTTGTTTCCACATTCTCTTCCATGAATCTAAGAGGCAGTAGGGTTTTAGATCAGGAACAAAAGCTTGTGATTGTACTACATTTAGCATGACTCAGTTGCTCTGGTGTCAGCTCTAATCCACACACAGAGACAACAGTATTGCCAAACAGTGAAATTGCTTTGCAGCCTGTGAGCCTGGCTGCCTCCGCTGCCAGCCTGCTCTGTGTGCTGTTTGCCAGTAGCTTCCCCACACACACACACACACACACACACACACACACTCGCGCACACACACACTTATACAGACGCACACCAACCTTGCAATCTCAAATTGGCTGTGAAAATTGGTCTCTGTCTCCCTTTCATTCATGCTTTCATATATTTGTTTGCTGATATTGTTAATGTCACATGCATCAGTATAATCTCATTGTAGTGGGAATAAGTAAGTCTCAGATCTTGTATTATTTATCTTAATGACTGTATTGTTTCATTCATGTGTTGTGATAGACATAAAATGCTTTAAAGTTGACCTCTGCTTGCTGACGCAGTGCATGCGCTCATTATTTTATTTTTCCAAGGCTTGTCTTTTGTTGTCTAGTCTCGAAAGATGAAGCATGGCGCCACATCGTCATAACCAGTACCGGTTTGAGTTGTCTTCCATAAACATTTCCTAACATGCTTTCATTACTACCACTTCTGTGAATCGATGGGTGGGGCATGTCTGTCACGCTCCCATATCCTTCGGGTTGCCCCTCTCTTCCTTTGACAGTGACAACAAAGAAAATAAGAAAGAGGAGAGCTTTTACAGGACGATCTGGGGCAAATTGAGATGTGAAATCCAGGAGCCATAACCCCGGTACATAAAACGCAGGGAACGTTAAGAGAGCGAGAGGAGTGAAACAGACTTGAGCATTAAGCTGTTTAACCTCTCTGTGTAGCATTAGTGGTAGAGACTTCAAAGCAGATGCTTCAGCGTTGGAAGCAGAATGACAAATGGGTTTAGAGACAGCTACGGTGAGCATTCTCACAGGAAGACTAGGCCTGTCATTAATGTCAGCTTAATCACTTTGACCTTCCTTCAAGTAGATTTCCATACCTATCCAATCATTTTGCCGTGCTTGTGCTCCTGTTTGCAGGCTGCTCTCTGTGCGCCTGTTTGATAAGCCTATGTCTGATGATGTTACAGTCTGTATCAGCAGTTGTAGACTTGAACTGTCCTGAAAGCTGTCATTTTTAAGGGTCGGTTCAGACAAATTATAAAAAGACATCGCTTTTTACTCTCCTTGAGGTATGTATCCCTGTAGATAATTTCATTTGGTCTTCGTGTTGAAATATGTCTGAGATTTCTTCAGCATAAAGGTGAATGAATGCTGGTGTGGCAGACCCACACATCCAACATAGACATCACATAGAACTCTGACCCTTACTTCACTGAGTGGGTCATAAAATGAATAGAGCTGCAAGTAATCATTATTTTCATTATCAAAGAATCTGCATATTTTTTCTGATGAATTATTTTCTCTGCAAAATGTCATTAAATACTTCAATTTATTTCTTACATTTCTGTTTTGATCACTCCACAGTCTAAAACGTAAAAACATTTAATTGGCAGATGTATACAACATAATGTTACGCCACAAAAAAGTCACCTCAGAGTTGAATCAATTCTCTAAAATGTAAACCAATTAACTACCAACTACATATTCACTAATCAATGGCATCTCTGAATATTTTAATTATGAAGAAAAAAACATTAACCCTTCATTTGGTCATCTCAGAATAGTGTTCTTAGCCACCAAGAAGGTGGAACAAAACCAGCATTTGTGGGTGCCATGTGTACCACTGTTTAATACAAATTATGTACAGTGCTAGGCTTCTCTTGGATTTAGTTTTAGCAGATAAGTTATGTCTTGTTCCATTTATTCTGCTTTTCCGCTGATGGTGTCAGCTCAACTTGGCACATCTTTTTTGACGTTTCCATTAAATAAGAGCAGGGGCCACCAGGCACTATCAGATATCAATTTCTAGTATCACTGAGGTTCCAAGTGAGTCAAAGTCACTAAACATGATATAAATTCATGCAGATACAGAAGCGTTGCTGCATCAAAAATGTCATCATGTCACGACACGGGACACAGCAGGAAACGTCAGGGCAAAAATTTCAAGCAAGTCAGATAAATTGACCACATATTTGAAGCCTAAACAACTAAAAATGTTAATGTAATGCTCTATTTTGGGAAATGTAACAGAAACGTTGAAGTTTTTCACTCCTTTGTTGCGTCACTCATAACTACTGTTGCGCAGAACATCACTGTGGTTTAACGGCATCTCACTATGACGACCAGTTGCACTGAGGTTGTACTATACCTACAGTAGAAATGTAAATCCAAAACTGAACCAAATAAAGTAAAGTTCAGGCGAGTTGAGCTGGCACTGTTGGTGTAAAAGCAGAATTAGTGGTTTATATCCCCCCCTTATGAAGTTCACTAAAATACTAAGACTGACCATACAAAAAAGGCAGAGGTCACAATCGACTAAACTGAAGGAACTGACATTTTCAGCGCATATGACGCCTCCTGAGCACTTTCCATAGTGTGACTGACTCATACAGATATGAATAAGCTAGAGCTGAACTTAGCATGACATGTTTCTAACCTGTTTACAGTGTAAGGTTTCGGCATAGAACTCGGCCTTGATAAATGCGGTTTGTGTTACAGTCACTGCTTTTTCACACTGAGGCTGCTGTGTATTGTTCATATGCCTGTTTGCGCTGATCCACTATGGCATTGTAGTGATGGGATACATGTATTGCTACACATACATGTTGTCAGAATACATTTTTTATAAGTTGTGTTGCTGTGCCTCGTCTACTGCTACTAGTGGCAGCGCTGAATTCTGCCTAGACTAGATTGGATTTTTCTCACTTTTTTGCTGGCTGTAATACTTATATGTTTCTTACTTGAACTTTCTGTCAATCTAATCATGATAGATATGATAGTTCTCCGCTAAGGAATTAACCTGGCATCAAGAAACAAGGGTAAATGCATCTGAATGGATCAAGAACATGAAAGGTAAGTGATAATACCATAAATGCCTTTCCATAATTTACATGAACTGACCCTTTAAACAACCGGCTAAAAATTGGACTCTGAATATTGATCATTAATACTTTGGGCCATCAGGGTCATTATCCTCGGGCATATTTTGATCGTTTTCTCCGCGGTTTGTTTTATTCGAATGCCTCGCTTTTCTTTTCATGCGTAGCGGTTCGTTGTTCCTAAAAAAGCAAGAGCCCCCAAATGTTTCAGCAGCAACGCCCCCTTGGTAGTTGACAGTGCTTCATAGCAAGAGACGCCAGATTTTTCATAGCAGTGCATTCTCCGTTCTGCTGCCCCTAGGCTGGTGCAATTGCTTTGCAGGAGTAAATAACCAGCTTTAACAAAACTTCAGGGACACATTAGTCTGCTGGAGGACGGCTCCATAGTGGTGGGGCAGCCTCTTCTTCCCTCACAGTGAGGCAGGCGGAAGCATCAGGAGGGGAGAGGTAATGGCTCATCGGCATGGATATAAAGCTGTGTCCTCTCTCCCTGCTGACAGCCAGTCCCCTGCCCAGCAAGTCCATATTGAGCTGCGTTTCTCCACCGCGGCCTTGGCTTTATTTGTTTTGACTGCCTGACGCCACTGCAGACGTATTGAGCACCAGTCTTTTCTTGTTCATTTTACTGGGTTTTACATTGAATCCCCGTGCCCTCGCTCTCACTCTGTCTCTGTCTCTACCTAGCGTGGCTCAGCTGTATTTGGCAGAGTTTCACTTGGTGTATTTCATTCCTCTTTTGTCCATTCGTCCTTCACGACTTTAAAAAAAAAAAGCAGACCTTTTGTGTTCTGGTATTTTTTTTTATTTATTTTTTTGCCAATTGTGCAAGTGCCAGGCTTTTTGCACAGTGTGTGTTCTGACGTTTGTTGTCATGTAGCGGAGGTTAGCATGTTGTGAAGGGTGCTCCTGGGCTCGGCACACTCATGAGATCAATGCTTCACTAACCTTCTCTAGGTTGTCTGTGGGGATCTCAGGCGCTCTCATTATGTGCCACTGCTCAGAGTGTGTTTACCAGGCTGGAGGAGTAGTAGTCTTGTGCACGCCACCCATTTGTAAAGGCCCATTTGTCCTCATTTAAGTGGAAAGAGGGAAGACCTGGTAAGGATGGCCTCTTGGTGGTCTTTAGAGTATTAAAACGGCATTTGTTATTACTAAGCAGATGTGCTCTTATTTATCAAAATAATACTAAAGGTGTGTTATAACAAAAGCAGATGGATCAGGCTTGTTGTGTTAGCCAGTCTTGTCTTTGTGCAGCTGCTACCCCCACACAGTTAATTACTCTCTTATTCATCCCCAACAATAGGAGGGAATGGAATAAATCTGAGCCGCGCGCATTCACTTCTTCACCAGGAAGGTGCAGACTGGGACCCTAAAGCGAGCGAGTGGCTTCAAGAGGTACAGTTTATCATTTTTAATGGAGAGGAACAGGAAGTGGAGACATGAAGCCCGTTCCTGCTCCTCCTCCACTTCCTCCACCGCCACCCCCGTACTGTGACTGTGATCCTCCAGAGAATGTAACAGA
>JAPTMW010000029.1:13459241-13472399 GCA_029822955.1 Ostorhinchus angustatus
CACTAGGGGTCCCCTATGTTGGTTATCAAGGGAGAAGAAATCCAACCAAATCTGTCCTAGTTATCACGTTCACATGAAGGATAAGCGGTGGTCGTGGATTCAGAGGTGGCGCTCGGGGTACAACCATTATCTGTTTTTTGGACATTAAAGAAGTAGTAGGCCAATCAAGCTCAAACTTGGTTCATATTGATTGTCCAGCAAATATCTAATATCTTTTCTGACATTATTCAGGCTGGATATCCTCCATGTGAACAGGATAACTATCCCCCTTTAGCACCAACATAGGTGACCCCTTGGGGAAGAGCCCTATTTATTTTGGGTCTTCTGTGAATGTTATCACTTGTCCAAATGGCTTGTTTCTGTTGAAAAATCTGGGTTTTTTTATGGACATTATTAATAGATATAGTAGGCCAGTGAAGCTCAAATTTGGTTCATATTGATAATCCAAAATGAATTTGGTATCTTTTGTACATTGTGTCATTTATTTGCTTTATTACATAGCAGAGGTTTGGGGGTGTTTTCAGGGATACACCCTTGCTGTTGGCCCCCCACAACGTAAGCCTCATTGAGGAAAGTGTAAATGGTTCAGGTCATAAATGTACACGTTACACAGATAACAAAACAGTAGAAGTCTCCTTTTTATTACAGAAAATGTCTCAGTAAACAAGGTCAAATGGTGCAGGATAAATCAATAACCTCTAACCAGATGGGCTTGATCAATTTATCAATGTCAAAATGTTCAATGTTCAATCAATAATGTGAAAAGACAACCGCACCAAAAACGTAAACATAAAATCTTGCTTGTTTAAGTAATTGTCAGTTGAGGGAATAAATGGTGATGGTGCATATGTTTTTACTGTAGTGCACCATTTCAACTAAAAATTTCTGTTATTGTGTATGCATGTTAGTATAAACATGTCCAGGATGTTAGTTATTCTTTCAATTACACTGTGTGGCAGAACTGGAAATACAGTCATAGCCGTGGCAAACCTCAACCAGAAAGTTGCTGCATAGGTCATGTATTATGAGGCCTTTAGACAATTACAGGGAAAACGAACCATGGAGACGCATTCACATAAACACACAAACCAGTCGTACATGGTCCTTATTTGCATACGGTTGTTTTTTCCAAACAGTTTCCAGGGCGATGAGTGACCATGAGGGATGAAAGAATGAGTGAATGACATACAGTAGATCAATATAACAGAAGGACATTGGTGATGGAAAAAATGAAATGAAATAAAGTAAGTGCAAGGTTCCAGTCACGCTGATATACTAAGTTAATGGAGTGCATTCAGGATGAGCTTCTCCCCCGTACAGTACATGAACACAGATTTTAGTTTGGAGCAAGGGGCAGCTGGGTGGGGCAAAGCAGAACAGTGAATGAATACATGTCCTTTCAAATGGCTGATTGGTTTTGTGCAGATATTATGGCTGCTGGATACAGTGCATTTGTATTCTGTAGCTATTACAGACCTTAATTAAGCTGTTTGTCTATTAGGTAAACACACCTCAAACATTTAACACTGAAATAATCCAAAAATAAATGTTATATCCTCTCTATAGGAATCATCACCCAGATCCACCAACTGCATGGTGTTGCCATTGTCACATAACACGATGGCATTAAGCCACACTCGCATATTGGTTTCAAAATATTTTGGCTTTATTACATGTTGACACGGTTGCATTATGAAATATTGACATAACATAGACTGGCACGATATGAAGCACTATTTGCATCATGGCATAATGCCGTTGGTCTCATTATATTGACCTGAATTAACACTCATAAAATGACTTATTGTGGTGATGAAATAATGACATTTTCCTGTATTGACATAGTGGTATATTGGCATGTTGACATATCGACAATCATATGATTTAACATTGACCTGCCGTGTGATGGAATATTCTCAAATTAACTTATTGCTACCCTGACATATTTTGACATATTTGTATAATGACTGCAGCATGTAATGATCTTTTGATAATGAATGATGCATTGACGGTGACACCCATGGCACGATGGAATTTTGACCCAGTGACATAAAGACATGCTAACACAACTGCATGTTGGCATCCAGACGTGAAATGAGACAGACATAATGGCACGGTGGATTTTGACCTTATTTCAAATAATAGAAAATATCCAACAAGTTGTTTACATGCGTAATGAAAATGAATATTCCAGTAGTTTTCCTACTTAAATGCAGCCATGCATATCCAATTAATGCAAAAAACAGACTCATCTGACTGCAATCACAGCCTCCCTCTTTCATTACTTTAACCACATTGAAAAGTTTGGCAATACCTCTATCAACTGTCAACAGCAAGGGAAGTCCCGTACCTGAGTGTACTCATGGCTACCAAAACTACCACTAAATTAACACTACATCTCCACAGACTGTATCACACACTCATAATGTGAATCTTATTGTTTACATGCATCTCTATTATGGTATCAAGTTTTTTTCCTTCAAACCAAAACTCAAATAACACGGTCTTATGATCTGCTGCATGGACTGATAGTTTACAGCATAGCATCCATCAGCTCACCTCTGTTTTTAGACAGAAAACAGACAGTAAAACCACATATAATCTCCATTTTCTGTACGTTTTTCATGTTATGAATAGCTGCACAAAAGATCTGTTTTGAATTGAACAAACAAGGTCAGAACTGTCAGTTTAGTCTGAGCTGCTGATCAACAAATGGTGAGCTTAACGAACACAAAAACATAGTAACTTTATAATTTCATAAGCTTTAAATTCATTAGTGGAGAAGAAATGTTGCAATTTCAGCATCAAACGGGATTGTTTTATTTCAGGGCCGTGTCCAGGGGTGAAATTAGCAAAAGTTTCTGTTTAAGTTTTTTTCTTACCAGTTTTCATCCTCAACTCAGCTTTAGTCTTCATTGCTATGGCAGATTGGCTACTCCCACTAGTGGTCGCATACATTCACAGTGAAATGTCGACGCATGGCTGGGAATAATACTGACATCACCGGTGTAATCAGAACTATTTATTCTACTATTCAAATGATACTTTTAGGTCATTTTCTGAGTATTCTATGTAAAGTACAAATACTACATATGACTTCTTTTGAAAATACTTGTGTTTCTTCCTTCAGTTGGAAACGTGGACAGACCTTTGTTATGATAATGGTCATTTGCTACTGGAGTTACTGAGTTTAAGGAAAATAAATTAAAAACCCAAATTTTCTCATAAGATTTTAAATTTGATCAGTTCCAGATTTACTGATAAAATTTTGTTACTTGTAGTAATTGAGCTTCAGTAGTTATTCCCTTTAAAATACAGTCAACTACTATAAATTTTGACTGTTAAATTTTCATTTGGTGAGTTCATAAGGGTGATATTGGCTATCACTGTTTTCCTGCTCTAAACCATCATGTTATGTCAGTCTTTAAAAACCCACTGTTTTCAACTTCAAGCGGCCATGCAAACTGTAGGTTAGTTGGATTGTACAATGTATAAAGCTGAACATAAACAAAGGCAAGACATCTAGATCTGATTTGTAATATCCAAGTGAAATATACTGTTTACTTGAGCCACATCATTTGGGATATTATCATATTAAAAAATAATAATGTAATTTTGTGTGCATGTAAACAGTGAATGTGTACCAGTTTGTGTGCCTCAGTTCACCCTCTAAGCAGTCTTCAACACTGGCTGTTATTAATTGATAAAATCAAAACTCATGAATGACAATGGACATATTTGAGGGAGTAAATTGGGGGAAAAAAGTAACTTATGTACGTCTTTAAATTACACTTTCACAAATCTAAGTCAAGGGTAATTAGGTAGCGAAATCATTCTCATGCTCCAGTTTCTGACTGACAATGGATGAATCACTGGGAAAAACAAAAACTAAATCAGATGAGAGGATTCTGCAGACATGTCCTCCATCTAATCTTCCCTCTTAAACATCAAACTAATGCAAAAAGAAGCACTGCCTTCACTGAGCACTACATATTTTTTGCTCACTAATGAAAATGTTTTGAATGTCTTTGCTGCTGTGCCAATGGCGTTGTTTTCCTTCTTTGCTCTCTGATTATAGAACTGTTTAAACTGGGCGAGATTTTGAATTCTTAGCTGATTGCACGCCCGTAGCCATGCACTTTCCCTCTGCTTTTCTTCTCCAGACCTCTTTCTCCTGATAGCCTCCTTTTTCTACTAACTGGAACAGAGAAATGCAGTGCACTTTATATGCAGTTATGCTGAATAGGTGCTGATGTATGTTGAAAACAGTTTTGCAGGTGCCGTGTCAAAATGTGCAGTGGATAGGCACTTGCACAATTCTGTTTAATATGCTATCAATCAGCCGGTGGAATCCCATTTGTACATACTGTATTATGAGTCTAGTGTTCCCCAGACTATCATGACACTGCTGGTGTTTAGCTCCTCTCATGTCCTCCAACAGCGTGTCCCTATTGTCTATTTGTCTGTTTAATATGCAAAGGCGGTCATTCAGGGAGTCATTTTGGACCAGTGTAAACGAATCGGCAACAATGATTAGCTGGCGCTGCAGAGGAAGTGTCCATCATTGTGTTAGTGCATTTGGAGACCATCACTCCTCCCTCAGGTCATCTCACCGCTGCTTTCTCAGCCTCGAGGAAGACACACTTTGAAAAACACCCAAACAGCAGCAGAGTAAATACACTGTAAGTGGAGTTACTTAATGGGAGATTTTGCATGCTTAATTGCAAGTATGGATTGAAGGTCCATTAAAAGACATCAGTGTCTTGGAGTCCAGCATACAGTTTGAATATGCTTGAAATGGATTGATCCATTGACTTCCTGGCTTTTCTATTTAAGAGAAGTAATTAGAAACGGAGTGCAATGCCATTTTAGAGATGATTTCAAAAACAAGAAATAAAACATTGTTAGCGTCCAGACAGTGCTGTTGCTGAATCTGGACCTTTTTGTTTGTTCAGTGTATGCAAGCATGCTGCAGGGTGGCACCGTAGACGTCCTGAGGGAAATATCAGGCTTATTTATTGGAGCCTTTTTAGCCCCAGCTCAATAGCAGCAGTCTGATGGCCGGGGTACAGAGGGACTATCTGGCAGAGGGGGAGGTGGAGGAGGAGCTGGGCCTGGCGTCAGCCCCACTGACAAGCTCTTATTTACCGTCCAGATCTATGACTCATTTTATGTACCTAATCGTAAAGCACAGAGATTTATCGGAGGTAACGGGACAGTGGGGAATACCCCAGGAGACTGGCAGATTCAGCCCCCCCTTCCCACCTCCATTTCTGCTCCCCTGGCAGGTTCACTCTACCTGGCCCAGCTCACCGACACCTTCTGGGAAGACAGAGCCCAGATGAGGAAGTCCATATTTCTGCCAGATATGGACAGCTGATAGCTCATAATAAAGAAGAGGGTCATAAAAATTGGACGGGCTAATGGATGACTCTGTAAGGATTAATAACAGCTTATTGGTCAGGTGCGCTGACCTCTTGCAGAGCTAACAATGCACCGGCCAACTGGGCTCTCCCTGCATGCTGCACAGCGGTAGATGACCAAACCAATAAATGCTGGTCAGAGGGAGGAGGGAAATAAAACGCCCTTATAATTTTCTGACACCCCTGTTGAACCCCCCTATTTTGGATTATCCTGGTTAGTAAAGTGCAGTTGAATTCAGTTGATTAATAATGTATTAACTTCAGGGGGGAAAACAGCTAAAGGTTGACATTCTCACTTACCATCATGTATTTTGTTATGTCTGCCACTCCGATGATGGCAAAAGGGGGGAAGCAAAAACAAGCAGGTATTGTAATGCTGCCTTTGTTCTGACAGGAGCACTCTCAGAAGCCTGTTTTATATTCCTGCCGAAAATTAAAATTAAACTTTCATTGTTGTGCATGCTGTTTAATCCAATAACGATCTGATGTAACAAACTGCCGTAATATCTCTCAGCATACTTAATCGGAGCGGACTTAGCCCTGTCACTTTATATTAACCTCTGCTGCAACAGGAGAAGGGCTTCACTAATCTGCCATTGTTGGGTTTGGCAGTCTGTAGCTAGTGCAAAACAGATTTGGCAGTCAGCGCGAAAGTAAAGGCTTTATAATGACAGCGGGGCCTCTCTGCTATTTGAGCTAATAATGTCAAAATCTAATAATGCTGTGGCCCTCGGAATTAGATGGGAGGTGAATGGGTGGGAATGGTGGCGGTGCGGAAAAGGATTTCGGGGGTTGGTGGGTTCAGCCGTCCCACTCCCTCTCATTATGTCACTCACTTTTTAGACTGCAAATGGGCAAACAATTTAATCCCTAATGACCTTTAAATTCTGTGCGCGTGTATGCGCGCCCAGCTTCTTGCACTTTTGTTGTATTGGACGATGCGAGAATACTGTACCAACCTGACATCTGACATCGTAGTTAGATGCTATTATGTTCGCAGGATATTAGGTTCGCCAGGAAGCATCTGAGCAAGGGACCTACAGCGTCTCTGCTAACAGAGTGACCTCACACCGCTCAGCAAGGCAGCATCTGCAGCGTCATCAAAGCACTTGACTCCTGTGTCCCCCCTGAATGCAGCCTTGTAACTTAAAACAAAAAGCTGATTGGTTGCTCTCTCAGCCTCCCCTCATCCCCTCCGCTGTGGATGAGGTCTCAGCCCGGGAGATAAAATAGCAGTTATTTCTCATGTGCTATGCCATTTTGTCAGTTTGACTGTTCCACTTATTCAGTGTTTTTTGACTTGCTGAGCTTGAGGGGATGTGAGTGCCATTTCGCAGCCAGATCTGAGTTGTGTTGATTGAATTAGACAAAGTCGGAAGATAATTAAGAACCGCAAGGCGCTGCAAAACTGTCTGCTTCCAAACTGGTGAAAATGAGACGCTGCCACATCAATGAGCTAGCTGGCTCTGCTTGATGTCAGTGGTGGGTTATATCAGTTGACACCCTTACCTCCTAGTGCTGGAGCCAGTTTCCCCCTTTCCCTTTAATGTTTCTCCAAATATGATTAATCACAAGCCTTAAAACCGTTGCTTCTGACAGAGCACCACGTTTGCACAGCTTTGTTTGTTTCTTTCATGGTAGTAATATGATCTTCAGCTGCCAAGTGTAGTTTATGGCATAAACACAACCCCAAAGAGGTGTGTCTGGGAGTCAGACAGGAGTTGTAGCTTGGCCCGCAACATTTTTCATGCTTTACTTGTGAATTATTCAAATCTGTAGGTGTTACTGCATTTATTTTTGAGTGTTATGACTATGTGTCCAATATTGACCCCTTATTTTGTTCATTGTTGTGCAGTTTTGAGATTATCTGGATTTACTTACAGCCAAAAGCACATGTTTTTTGTTACACTCTGTCTAAATACAGGTTGGCCATTTTAATCTATTTCCTGTACGCTTAATATGAGGTTAAGATAAAATGTGAGGCATTGTACAGTAGTTTCTGGAAGATTGTCTGTGTTGTATTGAAGATTGTGTTTAGTTTTTTTCTTCTAAAAAGTCATTCATGAAATGGGAGAAGGAGTGGTCAAACAGACAGTTGGCTCCGTCTCTATATATCTGATAATGTGCTGGCTGCTCATGTGCATTGAGGCACTCTCAACCTTCTTCTTTTCTATTACACCGTTTTATTTTTCACCATTTTTTTATGGATGTTGGCTGTGTTGGTGCTGCTCTTTCTTTTCTATTGCTGGATAGGTAATGTAGCTGTGAGGTTAATGTTGAGAATCGTATAGCTGAGGCACAATAAAATTTACACCGTGAGACCTGAAGAGCTATGTTTATGGTGGTGCCTAGCTATGCGTCTGTCTTTGTGTTTGTGTGAGCCTGAATGTGAAAAAGGGCTGGGAGTGTTCAGAGGCCCCCCGAAGGGGCTGGACCATAGTCTGAGAGGGTGGGAGCGCACTGGAACATGGGGTGTCAAAGGCTAATTTTCAAAGCCACTCACGGGCGCTCATCTCTCACTGTGAAGTGGCAAGCGTGGCAAGTGGCTTGCACGTTGTCATGGATACTAAAGCATGGGACCCCAGAGATGGGGAGCGGGGGACGAATGGCTGCCCTGTCTATAGGATTCCTGTCAGCTCTGGCCTGATAGATGGCATTGACGGATCATTTGTCATACTGTAATTGTTCTCAGCAAACACAGAATACCCACTAGTATAAACAGTAGTGTGCCACTGGGCTAATAAAGCGGGAAAATGGAAAGGGATTCTCTGATCCACTGCCTCTTTCACTTAAAGAGACAATGGCTCTGTTGTCCAGGCAAGGCGGTCTGATTAGAGCTGTGAGGGCTGAGAAAAAGCCCGACCGAGAGAATAAAACAAGGCAATCATAAAGCAAACGGCAGTCACTTCTCCGTATCGATGTGGCTAGGCGGGGGTGAAGTCTGTGAGAAGTGTTGACAGCTGAGGGAACAACAGGAGTAGGTCTAGGAGTGATTCGTTTTCTCCCCCCTCTCTATTTGGCCAGTGAAACGGTGAGGGAGAATGCTTGTCCAAGATAACAAATACAGCACAAGTGCAGATGCATAGCTGGGACTAGGAGCTCTATCTGCCAGGCTCTGAGATAGCCAAGCGCCTGAGCCGGGTACAAATGACTCTGAGTACAAAGGTACTATTTGTTCATCCTTGTTTTGGTATGGGTCCTGTGTCTTTGCTATTACTATTGGGATTGACCTAGTGCCATCCCTCTGCTTGGAATGCTTTCTCCGCCACAGCTTCGTCTGTGTACTATAGGGCCGCTCAGACATGCGTGACTGTCGAGGTATGTGCAGGACATGACCTGGGATTTCTAATGTGAACTGGAATTAGCTGAGCTCCAACCCCACTTTCATCAGTTGTGATTCTGCAAAAACCTGAAGAAATCCTTTCGGAGTTACAGATTAACAGGGATGGCCGAGTGCCAGGGCTCCAGCTGGACACCATAGTTCACATTCTCACCCTAAATCAGAGTTACACATCACTCATCGAGTCCTGCACCATTAGGATTTAGTCAAATTACATCAAACCTGTCACATGCCCACACGTTTCATAAGTTATTGGCCTCTTTATATTTATCTAGGGAGTGTGTTTTTTTTCTCTTGCCACTACTTTGTAGTCCACTTGTAAGCATTTTTATACAAGATAGCAGGTGGTGTATGATGTGTGTGTTGGAAGGAGGCCCACGTCCAATGTTTTGTGCTGAAGCAAGCCGTCCTGGCACTCCTCATGGAGCACTTCACCCCTCTGACTGTACCGTGACACACCGTGACGCCTGGAGCACTTTAGGCTGACCCGGCTGCTCACCTCCCGCCTGATGGACAGATTAAAGGACCATTAAGCATAATTACTGTTTCAGTTGGAGAGGCCAACTCATCCTGTCAGAAATGGTTACAAATTGCCGCACCTCTTGCCCTCTGTACGGCTCTTAAATTCAGAATTTCATTACATTCGTCTACTTTCTTACTATCAACAAGTTTAGACCTCGATCATAAAAATGTGTACAATGAGAAGAAAGGGAAAAGTAAATTATGCATAATGCAAATTCAAATCTGAATGTGTTTTTATAGCTTTCAATAGTGCAGAATCTTAGTATTTGATGTTCATTCGTCGATCAGGTATTTGGTTTTCAATTTTGGGATTCACAGCAGTGACCGTCACATTTTGTTCAGTTCACCTTGGCCATTTTTCAGCATTTGGTAAAAAAAAAAAAAAAAAAAATAGGCCTGAAACTTAAAATCATTGCCATTGCTGAGTAAAATAATTATTATTTTTTTGGTTTATAAATGCCACAACCATGAAACATATTGATCTTTTTTTTTCCCCCAAAAAAAATCCTAAGATGGCATCCCAAGATGTTGTGCTTGATTCACAACCCAGACCTATTTAGTTTATTGTCATAATGGAGTAAAGAAACCCATAAAGCTGTTTCTAAATCTGAAAAACTTGCGTCAGATTAATTAGCCATCTATTAAAATAACTGTTTATTAATTTAATAATCGACATCTCTTCATTTATTTAACCATTGTTGCTCTAGTTAGAAAAGTATTACACTGTTAGGACCATTGTTGTGGCCATCTTATTAGAAATACTGATCCTTTTCTAGGAATAGTTAAAATAACTTGTAGTGATCATATGTCCAGGTCAAACTGATCAATAAACCTTTACTTTCTCTGCCGTCTGTCTAACACGCTTCTAGTTATAGTCAAAGTATTAAAATATTCGCTGTCGATTACTACAGCTGCCTCCGAGCCCTAACACCGGCCATCAGGACAGTCCGAGTTCGCAGTATGTTTCCATTTCTGCGAATCTTTGTCTGAGCAGCTCAAACTGAGTGTGATGGCTGTGGA
Source organism: Ostorhinchus angustatus (assembly GCA_029822955.1). Classification (NCBI taxonomy): domain Eukaryota; kingdom Metazoa; phylum Chordata; class Actinopteri; order Kurtiformes; family Apogonidae; genus Ostorhinchus; species Ostorhinchus angustatus. The sequence goes on from JAPTMW010000029.1 coordinate 13,469,547, forward strand.
GAGGAGTGTGACAGGTAGTTGATGTGATCTGGAGTAGAGCGGTGCGAGTGTGTGGTCTGCTGCGCTGTCTGTCTGATTATGTAAAATGTGGTGAGCTGGTGTAACATTGGCTGGCTGTTGCAGCGGTTTGCCAGCTCCGGAGGGCCTGTTGCCAGTTTTACATGAGAATGTGCGGCAATGCTTAGTAATGTTCCCCTCTCTGCATCCATAAGAAAACCCACACTGCCGCCCAAGGGAAAATGGTCGATACCATCAACCCAGCTGGAGGCCCAGGCGGCAGACAGAGGTTTCCCATTTTTACATCAACACTGATGTTTATTATGAGATCTCCTTTTACTGTAACCTGCCCTCCTTGCATCCCTTCTGTTCCTCATTTGGCCGATTATTACACCCATGGTGAGAACAAACAGTTTCCCTACTTAATAATTCACATCACTTTCATCTGATACTCAGTTACCATGGGCAATTTAGTAGTTGAATAATTTTGTGAAAAATTCATTTATTATCGCTGTGCGTTATGAATCTGGAGAGACGGAGAGTGGAGTGGTGGAGGATTTTAAATTGCGTCTGTGGAGCGAGGGATCCAAGGGAAGGTAATGTGTTCTAATGTTCTCAGCCATATGCATTGTTTTCAGGGCTCATCGGTTTTACATCGATTCCCACTGAAGTGTTTAATTGCATCATGAATATGATCTAATTCTGTCCTTTTCACTGAAACTGGAGCACTCTCTGCAAATGATGTACGGCCTTGACAGCACCACATCAGGATGTATTTTATATGGAATGTAAATTATAGTGTTAAATTAGCCTGGAAAGATAACTAGCTGGCACGGGGGAATGGACTCAACAGTTTAATTTAGTGTCAAAAGGCCGTGAAGGGATAAATCACCCTTCTCTCCTCTCTACTATGCCATATTAGGCTTTAATCATTCTCCCTTTCTTGTAATATCACTTGTTTCTCACTGCTGCCTTAGGAGTTCTTTAAAAAGTACAGTGCAGCATCACTTGACTGCTTTAAATGCCTCAGTGTGAGCATAAGGGGAGACAAAGTTTTCCTTTCCTACTTTTACAGATTTCATCACCTTAAGGGCAACATGCATGCAACACTTCCACATCAGAATATCTATAAACTCTTATGTACAGATATAGATAAAAAATGTATATCTTTTTTTATTTTATTTAACCAGGAAAAATCCCATTGAGCAGCAAATACAACATGCAGTTACAAGATTACGCTGTTAAAACACATATAACAGACACATATATAACTCCTATGTTCTATAATTTGTTGAATTGTGCACTTACATTATACCAAATCTGCCCAAATTCAGAGAAATGTCGTTTTATTCAGTGTAATGATCTGTTTCATTGTGTCATGTCATACTTTGTGACCTTACTTCTGAGAAACATGGTAATAAACCTGACAAAATATCAGAGGCTCATTGGTGTAAATCTCACAATGTCACAGAATTCTATTCAGTTCATTCAACTGACAATATTATGTGGAGAAAACCCAACAAATCCACTGAGAGTAGGCACTTTACAACAGTGAGAAGGAAGAAAACTGTCTTTAATGGAAGGAAAAACCTCCAACAAAACCGGGCTCACAGTGGACAGCCATCTGTCACAAACTGATAATTATACCTAACAGTAAGACGGCAGTATTTTGGTCACACTGCATTTTGTTTTTATTATTTTCATGCCATTTTGCAGTGCAGTAATCCAATAGAAAGCTCATTAACTGATATATTTCAGGCTGAGCTAATGCATAGAATAAGGTAATGGTTAACATTAGAACCTCTCGTCTATTGTGATGTTAAACATTAGATTAGCTGAAGTTATTTGCTGCGATTTCATGAGTGAAATTGTACAAAGTGAATATACGTCATTAAACATAATATGAATAAAGCTTGAATACATTACCTTGTCTGTATATATGACTTCTGTCTGAGTCGTGTCATATTTTCTTTGGCGACGGTGGTGAAAACATCCCACGCTATGATCCCACGGTCCTTCACGATATCATCCAACAATACATCTTTAGTGACACCTTTGAATGACAGATCATTACATACAATGCAGTTAAAGCACGTTTAATTAATTTCTCTCAATCGTGTTTTTACCAGCAGCTTCTTTTCCTCTCTAAAAGGTGAAGAAGTGCACCACTTTATGGCACAGTCTGGTACGTGGTGTATTCATGAAACACATGAAAGCCATTAGGTTTGGTTTATAAGAAGTACCTCTCCCCGTTTCCTGTCCTCAAGGCTGGAGTGTTTGTCTGAGTGGCCCCGCCATTATCCGGAGTTACCCTTCATGACCCAAATAGGCCACTGCGGATGGGAGCAGCCTTCTCGCAGTCTGTTCTATCTCGTTCGCTTGTGTCCCCGATAATGACTTGAAGAAACCACCTGGCCAAGACCTGGGTTTTAATGTGAGAACTCACTTGGCTTTGTGTTCCCAGAACCCTCATGGTGAATTGACATTCAGTTTAATTCACTTCTCATTTGCTTGGTGAGATGGTTAGAGAGGATCATGGAGGAGCAGCAGGGGTCCCGATGACACCCTTAGGTGCTTTAAATACCTGTGCAGCCTCGTAAATGTCATATACAGTGGGTGCTGAGATATTTGAGACGTACGACTCACCACCTTACAACCTGGGTACCTCCTTGCTCGGTGAATTCCTCCCACTGTACTGCTGACTTTGACAGCTCTCTGGAGAGAAGGGTCCTTAAATTATCAAGTGGGGCTGTAGTTGTTTTCCTTGTTGTTTTCGTCTCTTAGGAGAGGGGGAGTTGGAGGGTGGGCTTTGGGGAAGGGGAGGAATTGGTATGTTAAATGAGCTATGGGAGGTCT
>JAPTMW010000029.1:13481559-13492382 GCA_029822955.1 Ostorhinchus angustatus
GAGGCCAGACTAGACTGCAGTGATTGGGGCCATTGATTGTGGTGATTTGATTTATTGATCAGTCCCCCCTCTCAAATGTGGCGTCTGAGATGCGGGGCTAATCTGAGGCAGCTATGGACAATCTTGTGCCTCACAGAAAATGGGAGGCGATAAGGAATGTATGAAAGGAAACTACACTTATCTTAATCACACACTGGTCCCTGCTCTGCTTTGCTGCAAGCCCCCGTGTGCGGATGTCAGCGCACATGTGTCTCTGCACACGCATGTGTGCCCACCCGCTCCTTTGTGCGAGACCTTGCGTGCAAGTGTGTGTGTTTTTGCGTCGGTGTGCGTATGCGGTGGGGGTTGTGAGGCAGTACAGTCACCAGGCAGAACAGAGTGGATCTATAAATTGATGGAATTCAAAGCCTCCAGCATCGATTACCATTATAACAAACAGCAGCACACAGAATGTCTGATTATTTTTAGACAAAGATTCTGTGCTCTCAGCAGCAATTCTGCTGATGCTGTCACACTTTCAGACATCTGCCTATGATTGCAATTAGATGGGATACAAAAAGAAAAATAATACCCCATCTGCATTTTCCCCTCTCTCCTCCTCCTCCCTATTTTTTCCTCTTTAATTTGTGCTGTCCAAGCCCAGTGCACACAATAGTGATTTTGACTCAGTCTACCTCATTGCAGTACCTTGGTAGTTTTTTTTCCCAGTTGTCAACATTTTCCACCATGGGTTGTCTTTGTGAAAGGCCAGAAAATAGCTTACCACTACAGATGTAATCAAGACGAGCTAGGTTTAATGAATCAATGTCAAATCTGCTCCAGCACAATACATTAGTGAGCCCCGCATTTTACCTAAAACACTCACACAAGCAAGCTCACACTTAAATCCAATTGTTACAGTACATGTCTCAACAAAGACCTTTGTTAAGAGAAATTGTCTTTGCCCGGATTAGATAATTGTTGCCTTTTGCTTATAATGGACAAAAGTGACTGTTTGTCATTCAAGTGAAGTGCAACACACTTTATGTTCATGTTATAATCCCTGGTTCATTGTTTTGTAGCAGATTAGTTGTCACATCCCTTATTCCTGCCTTGTTTTATTCAGAGACAGAATCGACCATTGCATTCCTCACTAGAATGTGGCTGGGTTTTGGCAAGAGTTGGGCAATATGATACCAGTGATGATACATCAGGTATGGTTTAATATATTACAACAGTGGAAGGCAACTCAAGAAAATTATGATCATATAAACACCATACCATCATAAGTATAATGTGTAGGGGAAGTGGTTTAAATATTGAACTATTCCTTAAAGGTCATTGTATCATCCTAAAACATAATACTGTGTTGTGTATTATGTCTTTGTGTTACACCACTATGCTGAAGCACGTGACTATATGAACATGAGCTGTCATAATGCATGGGTCCAAAATGGTAGAACTTTAATTTTTAATTCAAATCAATGTGAAAGTCCTTGGTGAGCAGTTCTTTTTCTTGTTTGTGCTTCAACAATTCATCACCAGCTGCCAAATTGATACACATCTATCCTTTTGCAGCCAATAAGGTTCTGGTTTCTTAATATTTGTTTATGAGTGAGAAGTCATGATGTTCCTTTTGTTTCTTAAATTGCCTTGGACACACCATGACCAGTTCCATGATCAAAATCTGCTGTTCCTGCCCCTCCAGCCCCAGCGACAGCTCCGCCCTCCCCAGGGGAAACTCATCAATTATGGCTGGATGTTTGACTGGCAGAGGCTTAATGACAGGAGCTCTGTATTGACCCGACTGCCACACACTGAAAATTCGGTCCCAATCGCCCTTTTTAAAACCTGTCAAATGATTACTGAGAATCTCCTCTTCACACAGAGGTTTTAACTCAGTTGTGATCAGTGTTTAAGAGATCACCTACATCTACAAGTTCATGCAAATGATTTTGTGAAGGAAGAAGATCAACTGAATGGAAGCAGATAAGTGAGTTTTATCTGGGATCTCAAAGGTGCCCTGGCTTTAGGTTGAAACGAATCACATCTGATTAGGATGAGCAGAAAAAATCTTTGGTATCTCCTGTCTCTGGAGATAGCTTTGCCAAACATAGTGAAGTTTCCCCCATCATCAATCTGAGGAAGACAAAGTAGCAAACAGTCGGTTCTGCTTCACTTCTCTCCAGAAAGACAGACAGTAGGTTTCATTTGATGGGCTGTTGCCAAGGCTCCCCTCCCTTATAATGGTCTACAAACTGTAGGGGTGCTTTCAAAATAACCATGCCATTATGATTGCACTGTTCAGCTTGCATACAGCATGAGCATTCACTGTTCACATCAGCTGAGCTGTAATAAAAAGTGAACCCAGCTCTACACTGGCCGCTAAAGCACCGGCTGACTTAGAATCACCACACTGTTATATCTTAAGTACTTATAAAATCCACTCAAAGTCACTTCTAGAGGAATTTTCTCTTGGCAAGATTAGCCGGTCTGGGGCCATTTGAATCTAGTGGAGGTTGGCCGGCCCCTGAAAGCACACTCTCTAATCTCCAGGAAGTCTCATCCCAGATGGACTGTAAGGACTAGCAAGAATTTATAAAGTCCTGTCGCCTTATCCTACACAGCCATGGCCTTTTTCATAGTGACAGTACAGTTTACTAGGAATGACATTTTCCCCAAACCAAGTGTGTTGACTTCTATTAAACGTTTGGATGCGGACTAAGAGTGGAGGAAGCGTTAAGTACAGAGGATTAGCGATCGTAACCTGATGCTCAGAAATATTTTCTTTTATGTGACATGTAGAACTGCAGTGATTTATTGATAAATTAATAAACTGTCAACTGTTAAATCAGGCTGAAATTATGAGTAATTATTGTAAGCAAAAGTTGATTCTCTCTTCCCTTCTTTATATTCAAGTATGGTAAATATCCTTAGGTGTTGGGCTTTTTTCACAATTTTTTGGGCATTTTACAGATCAGCCAATGAAACAATTGATTGAAAAGATCATAGACAATTAAATTAATCATTAGTTCCTTTAACAATACAAGAGATGCGTGTCTCTCAGTTGTAGCTAGACTGTTCATGTTGTCCTTGACTAGCAATATCTAGTGTTTGGTTAAAGTACCCTGAATTTATAGCACTCTGGAGGTCTTTAAAATGTATTAAAATGCCTAAAACTCAATAATTTACATTTTAGGCCTTAACTGTCCTAAATACGATGCTGACAGGATGATTGGATGAAGTGCCTCATTGATGCCTATTGGAAAGAGTCACATGGGAAGTCAGAGAAACGTAAAGCCCTCCATAAAAAGCCATCAGCAAATGCCTTCCATCACCCAATATTGCTCTGTATTCACACTGGGACCATCAGCAAGTGCGACTGATGTGAAATGGGTCTTAAATTGTATTCATAATGGTCATAAAAAGGTCTTAAAAAAGTCTTGAATTTAACTTGTTGAAAACTGACTTGCAGAACCTCTTAGGGGAACACTGGGGAATATTATTTGAGCGTATGAAGTGTTCGACTTTTGGGATTGCCCTTAGCATCCCATTGGCTTCTCCTTTCTTGGCTAAGCACTCTGCACTCAGTCCTACATTAGCTGCGTTCCGACTTGTCAGTCCAGGGACTTGAACCGGCAGCCCTTCAATTAACGGCCTACTTCTCTGACCGACAGGCTGCCACCCTCCCACAAGGCCGTGCAGTTAAAGTTTCATCCCTCCATTTTCTGCCTTTTTTTTTTTTGCTCCTCTGTGATGATTTATTAAATTGCCTTTAAGTAAGACTGCAGATTAATTAAAACACAGTCAATTTAATTTCCCAGCGTCACATATAAATTCGCACTGGTAATTGAATCCCTGCACTCCACTTTTATATTGTAACCCAGCAGTTACAAGAGAAGATCCTCATCAATAACTGAAGAATCACAGTCAAAATGAAGAGGAGGTGAATGTACGCTGGTCTGTTCCAGCGTTGCTCAGTCAGTACAGGAGAGTGGAGTTTGAATCTGTTTTCCTTTTTTTTTCTGTTAGCTGAAAGAGCCGGGAATTGGATGACTGATCGATAATATCGGATTTGCGGATGGCATGTGGTGCAGCTGAGTCCAGCGTGAATGCAAGGTTCTGATGAAGGGCCTGCTGTACAGACAGCTAGTGGATCAGACATGTTGTCGGGGTGGAGCTCTGATTCGAGTAACACAGAAATGTAAACAACTGATGTGCAGAGACATTAATGGAATAGCGATCAGGCCTGTTGTTGTAGCAAAAGGGTAATTTGGTTAAAGCTATGGAGGGCTGCTGCTGTGTATTGAAAATCTGTGTCGGATCAATATAAAGATCTAGGGGAAGGCGATGGGAGAGGGATTGAAAATAGGCTGAAAATAGATCTGACCTGCAGTAATTACGACAGCTAGCGAGGCGTTTGTATGCTTGAATCAGGTCTTGGCCGGGCTTTAAAAAAAACGCCCTTCATTTCAGGAGGAAGCTCTATTTGTTTGTAAAGGTGTTTGTCAGGTTATTGGGTCTCTACACGTGACTCCCCCTCCCCTTCTTTGTCTCTCCCTCTACTTTCACTCTTCCTCTCTCACTCTCTCTACCCCCTCCACTCCCCTCTCTGGCGCTCTATAGCCGTTGCAAGCGTATTGATTATTTCAAATACTGATTATCTAAAAGGCCTTCTGCTACTGTAGGCATTGGATTTATTTTGGCTTAATTATTTATGGGCCAGGGCTAGCTGTAAGTATTACTGCTGTGAGATCATGAAGGATTACATTGTTAATATTCAGCAGTGTATTTTTATTTATGTACACTCCAAGCTTTACTGGATGAGCGTTGGCAAGCTCCCTAAAGTGCCGTCTCTCTCCGCTCTCTTCCTCTCACCGTTTTCTCTCTCTTTTGTGTGTTTTGTAGAGGGAGCTAAACTCTGTAGCATCTGAGCTGGCGGGTCGGCAAGAGGAGAGCGAACATTCCCACAAGCACCTGGTAGAGCTGAGCAGGGAGTTCAAGAGAAATGTCCCTGAGGTGAGTCTAACAGCCCCCCCTTCTATTCTCTCAACTCTATGTGTCGTTTTCCTCATCTTCACTTCAGCAAGTACTCGCTGTCTGCGCCAGGGCCGCTGCTTGAGCCCCTGCATATACCTTTTTATACAGTGAATTATTTATTTATTTTGTAAAAGCTGCATTAGTATATATTAATGGTGCACAAACCGGCAAGAAGTCAGGGTTAGCTCCCCCTCCCCTTCAGCAGCTGAGTTAATATTTAAATGCTGAGGCCTTGCAGTAATGTTAGCCTCTGGCTGGGTGTGATGAGAGGCCAGGGGGCTCATTTAGAAGAGGTAAGCGCAACTTTGCTGCTTAATTTAAACTCAGAAGCCAAAATAAAAAAGTTATCTCGGTGTCAGATCCGCCAGCTGATATTGACTTTTTCCAAATTTCGGTGATGTAACAGGAACAGGTGTCTCTCCAAACCCATGAGGAACGGGACTCGCACTAAACACAATCTGATGAATGCTAATGAAGACAAAACCCCCAAATGAACCCAGGCTCATCAACATTCACACAAACACACTGTTTTAAATGTGTTTTCTAAAATTAACGATGAAGAAGGAAAAAAAGTGAATATTTTTACATTCTAACACTCTCTGCTGCCTCTCGACCCACCCGTCCGCCTGGTCAGTAATGCAGAATATCTGTAATATTCCTCAAAAGTACAGTTTTATCCAGTTGAGAAAGTATTACAAACACTGAGAATGTTACTTTGATACAGTTAGGTTACTTGTGAGAGACCTTTTTAGTTCCAAAAACTAAATCTTACATCTCGCATATATACCAGGCGAGTGACTTTTTGGACATCCAAGCTCCACAACTTTAGACTTTATCGTTTTATTTATTTATTTATTTTTTACCTTAGTGATATGTACTGGCCATAGACACTTCATCAATATCTCAACTCAGCTCAACTTTATATATAGCACCTTTCATACATATTTCATAAATCAAACTTGCAGCCCAAAGTACTTCACATAAAGAAGTAAAATGACACAAAATAGATGGCAATAACTAGAATAAAGCAATGCAATATTTCAAAGGAATGCAATAAGGAAGTTTGTCAGTAAAATATATGATTTTTCTTAGATTGAATACAATGTGCAATGAAAGGATGTAACAAATTGTGTGGCCAAACCTGAAACATGCTCCATCCCCGGTTGATACACAATCATATCTTTTGATAACGGTGTGTGTGATATGAGAGCCATGCAGCCATCATTTAACGGGTGTGTTGTGTTGTTACTGCCGGTGCTGAAACATGAGTGCCAAACCGCATGTAATCTTCACCAGAAAAAATTCCGTCAGTCTCCCATGGACAACATCGGTATAACAGTAATAATGAAGAAAAAATACACAGCATTCGGAAAACCAGAGAGGCATCATATGCTATTACAACCAGATGATTAAACACTTACACCAACCAATTGTGTTGCATTCAGAGGTTTGTGTGTATTTAGAAATATCAAGCTTAATATATGTGACTTTAAGCGGCACAAAGACACGTTATTTTATAGCCCTTTTCTATACGTTGTGCTCTATTTATCCGCATGCTTCAGTAAATAAAGAACTTCAAGTCAAAGTAAGACAGTAAACTTCAAAATAAACCCTTTTCTCCTGTTCTTGATTTAAACCTATAATTAAAAATGATCAATAATTGTCTGTATCAAGGGATTAAACAGCAACAAGCCTTTCGAGTTGACGCCGGTGAGTTATTTTTTTCCCAGCTTCCCCCAAAGCCACAGAACACGTAACGCTGTAACACACACTGAACACATCAACTGAACTTCATGACTTATCTGATAGCTACAGGTAATACTAGAGGTCGACTGACATGAGCAGGAAAAAACTGACTGCTCTTTAAATGTCCTGTATCGCCCAAGAACCCACCTTTTGATCCACAACGTCAGACCTTGCCTGTCTATGTGACTGTTTTTGACTGCTACTGCAGCCACGTTCTGCACAAATCTCCAACTGTTGCCTGTTAATTGATCTTATTAATATAGCATGCACTCATTTATTGTTATTTATACTGCTCTATTAATGATGGAGTGCATTGAATCATATGTGTTAGCTGGTTGATGTACAATGTCGTCTTTAATGCCCCATATTTTCTTTTGTACAGCTTTACAGTTGGAATTTCCTGAAACCTTAATCTACCTTACTTTCATGAGGCAAAATGGCAATTAAGGTGCTCTGAACTGAATACATGAAGAGCGAAATCTATGAATGATACAGATATGATTTTGTCCTTTTTTATGCTCTTCTTTGAAATGATCAACCATTGACATCTTGGCTGAAGTCAAAGAGAATATTTTGATATTTTATAAATGAGCCCTCGGGCTATTTGCTGTGGCTCCGCTGCCTGTCTATATCAGTCTGAGTATGTAGTGTAGTGCTGTAATCTTGTCGGTATAATACAGGCGTTTAAGACAGGATCAGGCTGTCACCACTGGCAGCACAATCCCCTTACCTGAGGCTGTGGGAGCTCGCACAAGCCTGGATCCTGAGCTTTAACGCAACTACTGGAAAGCCCCACTTTTGAAACATGCCCACTCAAACCCTTTAGGTTTAACCACTAATACCCACACCCCATAACAACATGCCTCGCTCACTCACGCACACGGCGTAACAGGAGCTATGGAGAGAGTCCATTAACATTAAAGATTTTCCTTCTTATGGAGCCGTTTGTGCCTCACCAGGCTCCTACTGATTCCTAAACAGGTGGAGCATCTGCAAAATAAAAAAAAAAAATGCTGAGGCTGAGTTTATTTTTGTGTGTATGTAGGAAGTCCGGGAGATGGTGGCACCTGTTCTCAAGAGCTTCCAAGCCCAGGTGAGTCTTTTGTCTTTGCATTTTACAGATAACAGGTAAAGCTTCTGCAGAATCTAACACAGAACGTGCATGGATCATGAAATACTGATGATTTCTTAAAAAAAGCTGCACAATGTTCAGGCTCTTTCTTGTTGAAAATGAGACACAGTTGGTACGATTTTTGGTTATGCGTATGTTATGGTTGCTTGTTTTACTTTTACTTTATTGACAAAGTGTTCTTCACGTAAAGAAAATCAGGTCAAATCAGGTCAAAATCTTGTTATTTATGGTTCAGACAGACGGCAATACATGATGAAATCTTGAAGAAAAATTGGATCCATGTGGTACCATTCTTTGGCACCAGACAAGAACATTTAAAAGATTCTTTTGTACACTAGTAAAGTAATATTTGCAAAAATTACATCTGTGCCACACTGGCATAATGCCCCAACTGCAATTATAACTGATAGAATTTCACTAACTGCAGTAGTTTTTAGAAAATGGTGTCTTCCATAAAGACCCAGATATTAGAGTAATGTCTAGATCTGGAATTGGCACAGAGTTTTGACAGAGATGGCCACAAATTCAATATTTTCTATGCAGGAAAAAAATATCAGTGCAGCTTTGTCACAATAGTGCACAACTTAAAATTGGTGAGGAACAAAAGAAGAACACGGGAAAGGAAGATTCAGTTGGGGAAAAACCAGGGCAACATCAGTTACATGAAATTTTTAAGCTACAGAAAGCATGATGTTGAACAAAAACAGGTACTTTGTCCGTTAAACAACCTAATTTCCCTCTAAAATCACTTCAAAAGAGTTGTCACAGCCCTCCTGCTTTTGTGTTTGGTGTGTTGAAACTGGTTGTACAGGATTAAAGTTCAAGAAAGGATAAGTCACACTCAGAGGAAGTCTTCAGATTAAAAAGTCATGTTTTAGCTCTTATTATTAATTATCTTTGCAGATCCACTCCCCTATAAAAGTGCCCTGAATTGGATTAATTCTGTCAAAATAGCAAAATCGCTGCATAGTACACTACATATACTGTATAGTGCAGGAAAACAATATTGAAATGTCATTCTTTCCAATATCTTGCAGGAGTTTTGTAAGCTTTTCACTTTGCAGTTTCGGAAACAAGAGACAGTCCTGCAGGATTTTATATACACACAGACCAAATGACTGTACTCTAAGAATGAACGATTTGATAGATAGACTGAGGAATCCATGGCATACTTTTCCATGATGCTGCTCATCTGGTGCTTATTGACTGATGCCTTTTCTGTCAAAGTGAAGTAGCATCTATCTGCCATTAGATGATCAGATATCTGGCTTCTCATATTTTCTTGGCTGAGACAAGCCCTCATTTCCTGTTGTGATGGTGCATTCACCGTGCCCCCTCTGACGTCGCCATATTGAAAAAGTCATCTGATACCTACCAAGACTCTGCTCCAGCCATTAAACCAAGGTCATAAATCACATTTGTGAGCTGCGTTATGGTCCGCAAAGCAGAGGCTTATGGAAATGATACCACAAATATGTTTCCAGTCTCGCTCTGCCCTCTAAACTCCCGCTCAGTACTAACCTGAAAGCCCCATCATCTGTAAACATGAGAACACTCAGCATGGATTGTTCAGTTCTCTTGGAAGTGATTATTGGCAGCTTCTTTTTAATGCTTTATAATTGACTATGCCCGAGCAAGCGTGTTCCCTGGCAGGAGCTATCACATTCAATACTACACTCCACAATACTCCGTGGTTGATTTGTGTGCTAATTCAATTACTCTAACTGTAAAGTCGCACAAATATCAGAAGCACCCTTCCATATCTTTATTGTGCAAACAGGAACCCACAGGATTAATTTAAGCACCATTGATGTCTGACAACTGGGAGTCTAGAGATGTTTCATAGTAGATAAAATAGATGGCTGATAATGAGCGATGATTTTTTTTTCTTAGCTGCAGGCCTTTCTTGGTACCAGCAGTCTCTCTTGTGTAACTTGCACAGGCTCTGCACATTGATAAGTAAACCAGCTTGCGGTTGGGGGAAAAAAAAAAAATGCTATTTTTTGATGGCGAGGTGCAGCGAGCTGCTCGGCACACCATCATAATATAATCCTCTGGTGTTTTCTGATACACTTTGACCTTATTGGTAATGTCAAACAGCTTGCGGAGGCTTGTGAACTTTACCCAGCGGTAGTCCGTGCGACCTCAGTGTAAGCTGTGGGACCTCGACCTGCTGCTGTAAGGGAAAAGGGGGAAGAAGGTGGAGTTGGGTGGGCTTGTTTGACTGTGTGGTTTGGGATACGCTAAAGCTCCCCTGCAGCTGCACATACAGGTGGCCAACGATAGAAAAGTCGTCAATATGTGTGTGTCTGTGCGCTTATATGTGAACAGGGTTTTTTTTTTTTCCTGCAAAGGGAATTATGAAGCCACCACCTCTGTCAGATTTTGTGACACCTCCAGCTCTCGACAAAACTCTTGACGGATGTCTTCATGGAAAACACACTTCTAGCATACGACATGCATATCAAACAGGCTAAAACAGTGTTGATTATATGAAATTAAGAGTGAAGTCCTCCAAGATATTAAAATAGCCACACCTTTGCATAGAATTTTAGCGTTTTTTTGACTGCATGTTGACTTGTTGAAACATTTCTTAAATTAATTTTTTTAAATGAAGGAGCCAACTGAGAACATTTTCAGATATGTTATTTTTGGAAGAACATCCTTAGCATCAGGACTTATGAGATGCTCATTCAGATTAGGTCTTTGTTTAAAAGAAATATTACTTTCCGCTGAATCACTTTGGAAATCTTTTTCCTCTTCAAGGCCTTCAACAAATTTTTGTGTCTGTCTAAACAACAAAATACTTGGTACGTCTGCAAAACACAGAGCCTTTATAATCCTGATGACTGTTTGTTTGAAGTAACAGGTATCTGCTTGTCAAACTGTTTTCATCTGGTTATACTTTTATCAATCATATAATCTT